>PVHT021183617.1:171383-281558 GCA_004024745.2 Catagonus wagneri
CGGCTAGCCCCTATCTCTTCGGGAAACTTCCTTCTCTTCCCAGAGCGGAGCCGTGCGAGCCCCTTCCCTCCTCTGGAACTTTACTCCTCACGCTGGAGGCCCTTCGCCTCGGCTCTGGCTCTGCTCGTTCGCATCCGATTTCACCCTTTTCACCCCTTTTTCACCGCTCCCTGGCCCTTCCTCGTCCATCCTGGCACCACATCCTCCCAGCCCTGGACCAGTTAAGGCTCCAGTAGGTGGGCTGCCCGAGGCCCAGGCTGCCTCCAGACGGGCCTCTGTCCCTTCCTGGCCCCGCCCTCACCCAGGAGGGCTCTGGCTGCCGGCCAAGCGGGGCGGAGTCCCGCAGGCAGCAGGAGCCCCGCCCCCCCCGCCGGCACCCCCCCTCCCCCAACCTCGCCTGGTGCGGTGCGGTGATGGGGGTCTGAGCAGGCACCTTGCTCCTCCCGGGCTCCTCGTCAGAGGCATGCGGGTGGCCCCGGGCACGGGATGGGAGCCGGGCCATGAGCTGGCAGGCAGCCGGGGGCACTCGTGGGAGCAGCCACTCGAGCGGTGCCAATTAATGATTGGCCCTGATTGGGGGGGGGGCATGGCCTGGGTGGGTAGGACAGACCCGCTTCAGGCCTTGCCTGTGACCTTGGGCCCTGCCTCAATCTTGAGAACTGAAGGGAGACCCTTCAAAGGTGCAAATCCACCCCTGTGCAAAGTTCCAAAGTCTCCCCGCACCTGGTGCTGTTGCTTGTATGCCTCCAGGGATGGGGAACTCATTACTCCACATGAGAGAGATCTTTCTTATAATGACCCTACACCTGCTTTGCCCTGGGGCCCTCTGGGTGCCAGTTGCTCTGCTTCCTTGGGGGAAGCAGTCACCCTCCACCAGCATGGACTGCCCTGATGCCTGACCTCCTCTCTCTGGCCACCGGAGCTCCCCCGAGTCCTATTCCTCATCCGTAGCGTGAGGCTGGCCCACCCTGGCCCCTCTGGCCAGTCCCTTCTGTTAGCTGGAAACCAGGGAGTTCTTTTTGGCTCAGCAGGTTAAGAACCTGACATAGTATCTGTGAGGACGCAGGTTCAATCCCTGGCCTGACTCAGTGGGTTAAGGATCTGGTGTTGGTTGCTGTGGCTGTGGTGTAGACCAGCAGCTGTAGCTCTAGTTCGACCCCTAGCCTGGGAACTTCCATGTGCTGCCAGTGCGGCCCTAAAAAGCGAAAGGCAAGCAAACAAACTGGAAGTGGGTCTGTGGGGGCGGGGAGTGCGCATGTGTCCAGCTCAGCCGTCTTCTTCCGCGAGGTGCCAGAGGAGGACGAAGACCTGAGAATCAGGCTGAACCTCATATTCTGTGGACGCCCCTGAGAAACTCAGGGTCCTCAGGGCCCCCAAGCAAGGCAGGGCTTTTCTGACGGGCAGCATAATGGAGTCAGACCTGTTGGCGAGGCTTCCCTGAAGGTGTGATGTGTACGCTGAGACCCGAGGGAGGACCAGAGTGATCCAGACCAGGCTGACGGTGAGAGCAGGGAAGGGGGGCTCTGGGTGAGGGAACAGCATGTGCCGAAGCCCAGAGGCCGGAAAGTGGATGGTATTTTCCAGGAACTGTGGGAGCGTCCAGAGCAGACCAGAGGGTGGGGAGAGACGGGGCTGGGGCCGGAGGGCCGTGAAGGCCTGGAAGGTTCTGAGCAGGCGAGGGGCTTCCTTCCGCCCACTGCCCCAGCCCTGCCTGAGCCCAGAGCCCTTGGGACCCCGGGGCACGGGGCGTGGGGGCCGGGGCTCCGTGTGCTCGGCCCCGCCCCCAGCCCGGCTGCCCTGGAACACTGGGTCCCGCCCATCATGTGCTGCTGGGACATGACCAGGCATAGGGCCGCCCCTAATCCTGCCTCATGTGGGACCCGGGCTGTGTCCGCTCCTACCCGCCTTGTGGGTGAGGTTTGCGTTGGGGGCAAGGCCTGACCCTCCCAGCTGCGGGCCCTAGGGGCTCAGCAAGGACCGTCTGTTTCTGGACAGTCAGAGGGAGCAGAGTGATTGATTCCGCGTGTCTGAGACGTGGGGATCTGGAGGCTTCTGTCTGCCGCCGGCAGGGGCCTTGGAGGAAAAAGGGCAGCTCCTACTGACTGCTTGACCCCTGCCTGGGCCTCCAGGGTGGCACTGTCCACTTGGGGGGCATAGGCCACCACTGGCAGGGGAGCCCCTGAAATATAGTGCTTGCAATAGACATGCAGTGAGTGTAAGATGCGACAGATTTCAAAGACTTTGAAAAAGGCAAGTCAAATATCTTTAATGATTTTTACGGGAAGATATGGAGATGGTAATATTTCGATCTACTGGCTAAACAAAGTGTTCCCCAAATTAAATCCACCTGATTATCTTCACTTTTCCTTTCTGGGGCACCTTTTGTTTTTTTGGCCGCACCCTCGGTGGGTGGAATTCCCCCGGGGTAAGGATCAAATCTGAGCCGCAGTTGTGAGCTGTGGCACAGCTGCAGCAATGCTGGGTCCCTAACCTGCTGTAATGCAGGGGAAACTCGGGCAGCTAGAAGATTCAAAATGACCTGTGTGAGTTTCCTTGTGGCTCAGTGGGTTAAGGACCTGGTGTGGTCACTGCTGTGGGCTCAGGTCACTGCTGTGGCACAGGTCTGATCCCACTTCCAAGTGCCACGGGCATGGCCAAAAAAAGAAAAAAAAAGACCTGTATGACTCACGTGAGACTTCTGTTGGTGGCACTGCTCTTCAGGGGGGCATCACCCTGGTCAGGGGCAGAGTGGATCTTTGAACCCAGATCTGACCCCTCCTCCCAGGATACTGTTCTCCAGCTTGGCTGAGGGCAACGGGTCCCTGACCGTCCACTTCCTGGGGCAGCGGAGGTGTGAGGGGGGCTCCGTTTGGCAGCCCCTGTTCCTGTTCAGTGTGCATGCATTGAGTGCCTGCTGGATGTCAGGCCTGGGGCAGGAGAAAAGGCCTCGCACCCAGGATGCCCCGGGTGAGCTGATGGAGGAGGCTGGGAGGCCTGGCTGGGCCCCAGCCTTGCACCGGGACTGTTCTTGGCCCGCAGGCCCTAGCTCTGAAGGGTACCCACTCAGTCCAGTCTCTCCCAGTCACTCCCTACCCTCACCCCCATCCCGGGGGACCAGTCTGTGGTGGCAGCTGCAGAGCAGACATTTTCAAGGCTCAGTGCTTGGGGTCCAGGCAGCCAGGACACTAGGGACAACTGGGGTCTGGGGTGTCAGAGTCAGCGAGCTTTGCTGGAGGCACAGCTCCCCAAGCCCTGCCTGGTTGGGGATGTGATGAGGCCTGGGTCGCTCCAGGTGGCCCCACTCTGGCCCCCACACCGGAGCCAGCTTGCCCCCTGGGCGCGATGGTTCCCGAGAGAGCGGGCTCCGGACCCCGCGGTGACCTGCCGGGGGCTCGGGCTGGGCGGCACAGCCCTTCCTCATGGCTCCTGGAGGGCCGTGTGGAGCTCGCCCAGGTCAGGAATTTTCCATCCTCCCCGGCAGGGCCAGAGCAGACAGTTCAGACCGAGGGCTGGGGAGGCGGCTGGAAGGGGAGGGGGCACCGTGGGGGTGCAGACCCCACTGGGCGGCTGCCCGGGTCCTACCGCGTGGCCCTGGGCACAACTGCACACTCTCGGCCTCTGCCACCCCCTGGACCAGGGCTCTGTCTGGGCCCCCAACTTTGCCAGGCCTTGGGGGACTCTCATCAGAATGGGGGGCCGACACTCTGCTTCCTCAGACCCATACCTGGGTTCTGCCCAAGGCCTCCGTGGATGGGGCTCCAGGACTCTGGGGCTCTGGCCCTCCCGGCAGGACACAGGTCACAGGGTGGGCGGGCCTCCAAGCTTGGCCTCCAAGGCCTGGCCTGGACCTCAGCCCGTCTCCACGTGGGACCCCTCCTCTCATCATTTTTCCCAAGGTCGCTGAGGCCGGGCCCTGTCACCGCCGTCACTTCCTGGCCCCACACAGCATCAGTGGGGAGACCGAGGCTTACACCCGGTCTCACCAGTAAGAAGCAGAGATCTGAACCCATAGCTCAGCCCTGAGCCCCAGTGGGGGTCCAGGTGCCAGGGGAGGGGGGCAGAGGGCAGCTGCGGGGGTGTGTGTGTGGGGGAGGCGTGGCTCTGGTTCCACCGTGTCCCCTTCTCAGGGCCGTTGCTGCTTTGCCGCAGGTCCTGCTGATGGAGGGAGCCGTCTGAGGGCGGGCAGGCCGCTGGGGGCTGGCCTTCCTCCCCAGAAAGGCCACAGGACAGGCCATGCCAACCTCCCCGGAGCCGCGGGGCTGGGCGGGAGCTGCTGGAAGTCCAGCCCAGTTGGGGATGCGGGCCCCCGGGCTCCGGCCACGCTGCCCTGGGCCAGGCCCCGTGCCCCGCTGGAGCGCGACCCACCCGGAGGCCTGCCGCGGGCGCGGGTGTGCCGGCGTGTTGGGACCTGGCAGGGCTGTTTCCAGCCTCTGTTTATGACAACGGCAGGAAAGAGCTTAGCGTGGAGACACTGACTCAGCCGGGGCCCGGGCGGGGTGGGCGGGAGAGCGGGGGGACAGAGGGGAGCAGATACACAGAAACAGGGCGGGGAGGATGGGGACGCCCAGAAGGAGGGCCACCGAGAGGACAGCTCCACGCGGGTGCACAGCACGCACAGCACCCAGCACAGGCCTTCGCCCACCCACTGGCCGTCCCGGGGTCCAGGGTCCAGGCCGCTGTGAGGTGGGGAAGAAAGCAGCCCCCGTGCGCACTGAATGCGGCCCGAATCCCAGCTGCCATGGGCGCCCTCACGCTGCGCTGGACCCGGGAGGCCGGTGATGCTATTAGCTTCCTTCGGCAGGTAGAGAAACAGGCCCGGGGCTGCGGAGACAGTCTCTGCAGCCGGCGCTCAGCAGAGCACGGATGGGACCCAGACGGTCCAGGGCCCCCACCCAGAACATGAGATCAGGCTGGTGGCGGGGTCGGGTGGGCGCTGCTGGGGGCCTGGCCGGCCAGGCCTCTGGCCGCCGACCCTTCAAGTGCAGAAAGAGGGACTCAGGGCCCCGAGGCATCTCTGGACTCACCTGCCTGCCTCGCCCCCGCCCCCTGCCTCGCCCAGGACCCCCGTGTGTGCTGGGGTGCGGCTCAGGCGGCGGGCGAGCCAAGGCGGGGATGTGGGCGGCTCGGAGGGGCGCTGCACCCACTCTGCTGGGTGACACCAGCGGCGGCTGAGTGGCCGAGCGTTTCTCCTCGCCTCCATCTCTCCGCCTAGAAACTGGAGGTGGCGGGGGCAGTGTTCTTCCAACCCCTTCTAGGCTCGTGGGAGCTTGAGGGCCAGCTGGGGTGAGGGTGGGGGTCTCGGAGGAGTGGGGGAGCTCACTGGCTGGCAGTGTCTCACCAGCTGGGCCGCAGGCCTGGAGGACTCGGGAACCCCCCAGCCCGGGCCCCCTGCCGTGTCCCTACCCACTTCGGCCCGCAGCCCACTCTGACCTGCTCCCGGGGAAGCTGCTATTAAAGAGGCTTGGAACCAGCGCGCTGGCCTCACCCCATGTTACATGGGGAAACTGAGGCTGGGGGAGTGACGGACCGGGCTGGGGCCACCCGGCAGCGCCCCCTCCATCCGGGGCTGGCCGCTGGGGATGGTCTCCCAGGCAGGGCAGGAGTGTCCAGCTGCCCCCACCTCCCGTCTGCTGTCCCCTGGGCACCCCACTACCTATGGCCAAATCTGGATTTCCCCAAATCTGAGCCTCTCTTGGTGACAGATAGCTCCCAGCCGCCCAGGCCCCACATCAGGAGTCCTTCTGGGCTCAGCTTTTCCTGAACCTCCTCACCCAGTCCACCTGCTCTTCTCGTGGGCCCCGCCCTCAGACTGTGTCCCAAGCCTGGCAGCTCGCCTCCCCAACCTTGGCAGGCCATCAGCTTCCACAGCCTCCCTATGGGCTTCCCTGCTTCCACCACGCCCCTACCTTCAGCTGGAGGGTCCTTTTCAGCGTCAGTCTCAGCAGCACCCTCCAGGGCCTCTTCATCTTCGTAGGATAAAATCTAAAATCCTCTCCATGGGCTCCAAAGTCTATGTGGTATGGGTGGGTCTCTCCTGTGTCAAACCGCACATGCCCAGTTCCTTCCCTCCGCAGAGCCTTAGCATTGCTGTTCCCTCTGCCCGAACACTGTTCCCTGCAACTTTGCATGGCTCATTTCTCTTGTCATTCAAGACTCGCCATCAGCATCCTTCTTGAGAGGGGCCCTCCCTGGTCTCCCTCCACCCAAGTGTCTTCCTTCGGTCACCCTGTCCTGCTGACCCCTCTGTGGTGCCGACCCAGGCCCTCTGCCTGCCTGTCCGTTAGTCCCCTGGGCTGTGATGTGTTGGTCTTAGCCTGCTGTGTGCTTGGCCTTGGGCTTGGGTAGGGGCTGAGGACTTACCCCTGGGACTCCAGGGCAGGCCAGGAGAGCAGGCTGTGCTTGGTGCCGGGGAGACACGTGGGTGGTAACAGGAGCCAGAGAGGAAAGGTGAGTGGTGGAGGGGGGTGCCAGGGCTCCACATGGACAAGCCTGGGCCCCAGGCCTGGACAGTGAGGTGGAGACAGACCACACGCTTTCCCTGTTCTCCTGGGGGCCAAGCGGCCCGAGTGTGGCTCTAGGGTCTGGGGTCAGATCTCAGCTCCGTGGTCAGCCTGCCATGTGACCCTTGGCCTGTCATCTGCCTCCCCCGAGCCCAGCATCCTTGCTGGGACACGGGGCCCCTGGAAGGGTTTAAGTCAAGTAGCACAAGCTGTATGCAACCCCCTAAACCCATCAGATGCTGTATGTTTTCGTAGCAGCTTTACTGAGATAGAATTCACATACCGTACAGTGCATGCACTTGAAGCGCACAGTTCGGGAGTTCCCGTTGTGGTGCAGTGGAAACAAATGTGACTAGGAACCATGAGGTTGTGGGTTAGATCCCTGGCCTTGCTCAGTGGGTTAAGGATCCGGTGTTGCCATGAGCTGTGGTGTAGGTTGCAGACGCGGCTCGGATCTGGCATTGCTGTGGCTGTGGTGTAGGCCGGCAGCTGTAGCTCGGATTCAACCCCTAGCCTGGGAAACTCCACATGCCGTGAGTGCGGCCCTAAAGAGACAAAAATAAATAAATAAGTAAAGTGCACAGCTCAGTGGGTTTGAGTGCTGTCTGAGGCTGCGCACCCGTCACCACAGTCCATTTGAGAACACGGTCGTCACTCCTCCACAGAGAAAGCCGGGACCTCTTAGCTGTCATCTTTCAAGCCCGTGACAAAGCTTACCTGCTTCCTCTCTCTCTGGATTTACCTGTTCTGGACATTTCCTATTGCAGAATCGGACAATATGTGGCCTTTCGGGCCTGGCATCTTTCACTGAATGTGATGTTTTCAAGGTTTGTCCGTGTGTCAGGACTGAGGTCCTTTATGGCTGAATAGCGTTGCATTTTCTTTTCGCATCCTTCCTTGTTGGGTATTTGGGTTGTTTCCTTCCACCCTTTGGCTGCTGTGACTAACACAACGTACAAGTTCTTGGGTGGACACCTGTTCATTTCTCTTGGGTCCCTCTCTAGGAGGGGGCTCGCTGGGCTAAATAGCTACTCTGTATTTAACCTTTTGAGGAAGTACCACACAGTTTCCACGGTGGCTGCACCCTTTTCCATTCCCACCAGCGGTTCTGATTTCCCCACATCCTTGACAGCACTTGCTATTGTCCCTCTTTTTTTCTTTTCTTTTTTGTCTTTTTGCCTTTTCTAGGGCCACACTCGCGGCATATGGAGGTTCCCAGGCTAGGGGTCTAACAGGAGCTGTAGCCGCCGGCCTACACCACAGCCACAGCAACGTGGGATCTGAGCAGCGTCTGCAACCTACACCACAGCTCACGGCAACGCCGGATCCTTAACCCACTTAGCGATGCCAGGGATCGAACCCGCTACCTCATAGTTCCTAGTCGGATTTGTTAACCACTGAGCCACAACGGGAACTCCTGTCCCTCTTTTTATTTGACCCCTCCTAATGGGTGTGAAGTGTCCTCTCATTGGCTAATGATGATAAACATCTTTGAAAGTGCTTAGTGGCCTTTTTTTTTTTTTTTAATTTGCTTTTTGGGTCCTCACTTGCAGCACATGGAGGTTCCCAGGCTAGGGGTTGAATCGGAGCTGCAGCTGCCAGTCTACACCACAGCCACATGAATGCAGGATCTGAGCTGTGTCTGCGAACTACAGCACAGCTCACGGCAATGCTGGATCCTTAACCCACTGAGCAAGGCCAGGGATTGAACCCACATCCTCATGGATACCAGTCGGGTTTGTTTCTGCTGCGCCACAGGGAACTCCCATTAATGGCCATTTTTATACCTTCTTTGGAGAAACGGCTATTCAGGTCCCTTGTCCATTTTTAATTTGGTTGCCTTTTTATTATTGAATTGTAGAATAATAATTATTATTATGGGTTTTGTTTGTTTAGGGCTGCACCTGTGGCATAGGGAAGTTCTCAGTCTAGCGGTTGAATCAGACCTGTGGCTGCCGGTCTACACCACAGCCATGGCAACACCAGATCCAAGACACATCTGTGACCTACACCCCAGCTCATGACAACACCAGACCTTAACCCACCCTGCAAGGCCAGGGATCAAACCCGCATCCTTGTGGATACTAGGCTGAGCCACACTGGGAATTCCCTCTGTGTTTTTTTTAAGAGAGCCAGACACAGGCTGGCAGAGAGTCAGGCTTTGACAGAACTGGGCCGCACTGGCCACAAGCAGGGGCCCTGCACAGGTGTACACACTGGCTCACTGTCCTGGGAACTGCATTTGTGCGTTAGTCCAGGTAAATGCCCAGGGACTCGTGCCTGGGGATAGGTGTGGAGGCACGTGCACACGGATGCCATCCCATGTGCAACCTCAGAGAGCTTTGCCTGGTGTCTGCCACGTGTGTGGGCATGAAGCTCAGCAGCCCTCTATGTGCCAGCCAGGCCTGACCCCAAGGACCACACGTGGGTCCTTTGGGGATGGGGACAGGGGCCCTCTGGCATGGCAGGGCACTTATCTCATTTTGCCGGGGGGCGGGGCACCGAGACATGGAAATCTCCCTTGATTGGTCCAAGGTCACCCAACTGGCCAATTTTAGGGTCTGCACTTGAACTCGAGGTCTCAGACTCTGAGCCCCCTCTCTGGGACTGCGTGTGGCCCCCAGAACATTTCAGAATGTCAGGCCTGGGCTCACCTACTGCCTGTGGCCTTGGGCAGTGTGCTACCCCTCTCTGGGCCTCAGGTACCTTGTGGGGTGGCACCGGATGGTCCTGAGCACCCCCCTCCAACTCCCACCCTTCCCAGCACTGAGGTTCCAGAATCTCAGCTCCTCTTCTCAGAGACCCAAGTGCCCTTCTTGCCTTGCCTCCCCAGGCCTGCCATTAATCAGGTCATTACGAGCTCAATTAAGGCTTTTTGTGACTTTCTAAAGATAGAGTGCCGGCCCCCTGGGGATGCTGGAAAGTGGCAGGCAGCTTTGAGTGGACAGTGATGCAGGGGTGGGGGTGCGCCTGGGCCTGGGGAGGATGGGCGCAGTGCAGCTCTGCCCTGGAAGGGTGAGGGGCGCTGTTCTGCCCAGGCCCCCATTACGCAGGAGCCGCATCTGCGCCCTCCCATAACTGCTCACAAAGACCTGCCTGGTCCCCAGTATCCTCCCCGGGGGCAGGGTGACCCAGGCAGAACCTCTTTCCCTGTGTGTCGGGTCTGGCTGGCATCACTGAGGGCATGGAGCAGGAGTCAGGGTGGGGCTGTGCCCAGTGGGGGGCTTAAGACTGAATAACCAATAGGAGACAGGGAGCAGGGCGGGGTGATCCCTGAGTGGCCAGCGCCTCAGTTTCCCATGGAGCACTGGTCTCGGAGCGCTGGGCTGGTTCAGATTTATCTGGAATGCGCCTGGAGGGAGCATCTGGGCAGGCTGACTGGGAGGAGGCCCTAGACAGCACAGAGAAGTGCCAGGGCCTGTCCTCGGAGCCCTGCACTGAGCCTGGTCATCGCTGGCCAGTCCTGGCCCACTCCACATTTGGTGATGGTGCGACTGTTGCCCGTTTGTCCTGTTTGCTCATGGAGCTGCTCCTGGGGCCCTAGGGCAAATGGGCACCCGGGTTCAGGGAGGGTTAGTGACTTGCCCGGGGCTGCACAGCAGGTGCAAGACTATGAGTCCAGTGTTTGCCCGCTTGTCCCTCCCCAGGTCTCCCAGTAACTCCTTCTCTGCTTTCCCAAGACCTCAGGCCAGGGGCCCTGCATGGCTAATGGAGCCCACCTTGACCTGCCAGGAGCCAGGCACAGACTGCCGGACACCACTGGGGGCTCTGGTGTCTGAGGGTGCAGATCATGCTGGCATGGGCTCTGGATCCCAAGAGGGACCCCTGGGCCTCCCA
The DNA here is from genome assembly GCA_004024745.2 of Catagonus wagneri. Classification (NCBI taxonomy): domain Eukaryota; kingdom Metazoa; phylum Chordata; class Mammalia; order Artiodactyla; family Tayassuidae; genus Catagonus; species Catagonus wagneri. Next base: position 181,721 of record PVHT021183617.1, read on the forward strand.
AGACCAAAGTGTGCCCCAGGACAGCTGCTAGCCCCAAACAGATTGTCCATGTTGCCTTCACCCAACTCCCACCCCCTTCCCCAGACACATCAGCAGCAGCTGCTGCACTCAGATGCCATTACTGCTACTGCCCGGAGCAAAGCACTTCCTGCCTTTGAGGCTCAGTGTTTCCATCTGTGAGATGGGTCTCATCAAGAGGATTTATTCCATGGGGTGGTTGAGGAGAAAGAAGGTGAAGGGTGCCATGGGTCCAGGCTCACGTGCAGGCTCGGGGAATAATGCCACAGGTGGGGGTACACCAAAGAATCAGACATCGATCCTCCCCCCTCCTCCTGCAGCCCCTGGGACATCTGGCAAAAGCCCAGAAGAGAGGGTTTAATTCTGGTGGGGCTTCTGGGAGCAAGAGGCCTCCCAGAGCCTGGGTGAGTGGCAGATGTGGGAGCGCAGGCAGAGAGGGGGCCAGAGTCCCCCAGGGCAGGCATCGAGGAACCAGGCTGCTTTCTATTATAGAAACGTGTGTGGGAGGCAGCTGCACCTGCCCATTGGCCAAGTGGGGCTTCAGGGAGGGGTAGGTGAGACAAGCCGGCTTGAGAGCATCTCAGAGGCCGGGGGAACCATCCGTGTTTGCTGGGCAAGGCCCGCAGCTTCTAGGGGCTTCTTTCTAAATCGAAGCACTTGCTCTGTCTCACCCTGGAGGACATGAGGTGGCCGGCTGGGACCGCAAGAAGGCCCCAGCAGTGATCTGGGGAGGGGACTGTCTCCTCCCTCCCTCCATTCCGCGGGCGCACTGTGACCTGGGGCAAGTTAGGAAACTCCCGGAGCCAGCGCCATGAAATGGGGTCACGGGGCCGAGTGCGGGCGCGGGGGAACCCCTCCACCCAGGACTCCAGCCATCCTCCTTAATTCTCCCCAAACTACGGCTCTCACTGCTTGCCTCCCCCTTGTCTCCATGGTGAGATGAGAGGGTTTGGCTCATTAAAACCAAATAAAAAAGGAATTACCGGGAGAGGCAGCCGGTGAGTAACCGCTCAGTAACTGAGCTGGGCCTGGGCGGAAGGCAGGCGGGAGCAGAAAGCGCGGAGGGAAGGGGGGGTGGCTTGGGGAAATGCCCTCCGAACACGCAGGCCTGGGTCGGCGTCGCTCGCTGGCCCGGGGGTTTCGGGTGGAGGACGTGGGAGTCCCGATCTGGCTGCTGTTGGGGAGGAAGGGCATTTGGGAAGGGCGGCGGTGGGTCTAGGGACTCTGAGGGCCGCCCACCTCATCCCCGCCCAGCAGGGACTTTTAACTCCGACAGCCTGGCCTCTAGGTGCGATTACACAACCAGGTGGTTGCTAACCCTCCGCGGGGCGCCCAGCCTGTGACACGGCCACTCCGAGGCTAGCTCCGCCCCCTCCGCCCCCAGCTTCCAATCAGAGTTCGCGAAGGACTAGCGCGCCCCCGCCCCCCCGCACACCGCAGCCCACAGATGGTCCAAGCACTTGCAATTCCTCAGCCGCAAGAGATGCTTCTTCTCCCCGCCTCCTGCCCAAGGTCACTTAGCTGCAAAGGGGCCAAGCTTCGGGCAGGACGGCCTCCCCTGCCCCGCGCCCCAGGCCCTGAGTCCCTCCCTCTGCCTCGCTGGTCTTTGATTCCATTGCCTGGGTTCCAATCCTGCTTTAGCTACTAACACCCAGTTTCATAACTTCTGTGTGCCTCGGTGTCCTCACCTGTGAGATGGGAATAAGAATGAAACCTCTGGCACATTTGTCAAGTTTGGATGAGAGCACGTGTTAGGGGACAGAGGCGTGCTGGCGCTGCGAGAGCAGCTGAGTGTGGCAGTGATGATGACGCAAGCACAGGGGCCCCATCCCTCTTGTGGCCAGAGTGAGCTCCAAGGTCCAAACCCCATGACCTCTTGCCCCGCCCCCTCACCTGCGCAGGAAGTGCCATCTGTTCAACAGGACATCTCTGGCCACCCATGCTCTGGCTCCCTCGGTCCTGGGCCACCTCTTTTTATGCTCGATCTCATGCTTCCAGCACCAGCAACACCAAGCTGTTTCACACCTCTGTCCCTGCCCTTTTGTGCACCAGGAGTGCACACCTGCCACACACACATACACACACCACACAATACACACTGTGCACACACACTCATATACTCAGACACTATACACTCAGTCACACACATCACAGACACACTTACGGACCCCACAGAGACTAACTCATATTTCTTGTTAAGACCATTTAAGATGTCAGGAGTTCCTGTCGTGGCTCAGTGGTTAACGAATCCGACTAGGAACCATGAGGTTGCAGGTTCGATCCCTGGCCTTGCTCAGTGGGTTAAGGATCCGGCGTTGCCGTGAGCTGTGGTGTATGTTGCAGACGCGGCTCGGATCCCACGTTGCTGTGGCTGTGGTGAAGGCCGGCAGCTACAGCTCCTGTTAGAGCCCTAGCCTGGGAACCTCCATATGCCGCGGGTGCGGCCCTAGATAAGGCAAAAAGACCATTTAAGATGTCACCTCCTGCAGGAAGCCTTCCCTGACTCTTCCCCCCCAACTCCCAGAGAGGCAGGTCAAGGTATCCTTTGAGATTCCATGGTTCCTTGTACCCCCCCACCGTGCCCTGAGCACCGTGGTCACCTCCCTTCCTGGGACCCTGACCAGTTTGCTGCCTCCTCTGCCTGCGCATGCCCGTGTGTGAGCTTGTTGGCAGGCCCTGCAGGGCTTGGGTGAGACCAACACCAACAGCAAGGAGGTCAGTAACCCACTTCACACCATCATCTCTGTGTCCCTGTGTCTGTCTGGGGCTCCTGGCTGGTGGCCTCGACAGCGCAGGGACCAGGACAGGGACCAGGGATCCTAGGTGCTCTTCTAAGAGACAGTCACTGTGCTGAGATAGCTTCTTGCCAAGCAGTGCCAGCAGCCGGCAGGTCCCCCGGCTGGAAAGTGTGGGCAGGAAGGTGTCCCACCCCCCTCCCCCGGGGATAGGAACGCTGGACATGCAGCAGGGCCCTGGAGGGCAGTATTGCTCTGTGGGCTTTGCAGACCCTGATCTTTCTGGGGGTGGCGGGGGGAGCGACACCAGACACCGCCCTCCCCTCAGCTCTTCACAGAGGCTGGAAGTTTCCAGAAACCTCTAGTCCCCTCCGTGACGACAGAGGCCACCTCCTTTGCCCTCCAGCGGGTCTCACCGTGGTCCTCACTCTGAATGGGAGAAACCCCGGGGAACAGGGACCCCAAATAAGTGAGACCCTCAGGGAACAGGGACCGCACTGAGACGGGGTCTGGCTGGTGGTCTGGGAAGCCTGCCTGGAGGAGAAGGCATTGGAACTGGCCTCGGAAAGTTGTTAAAACTGGGGCATGAAGGGAAGGAAATTCCACCAAAAAGACCAGGAGCGTGAGAGCAGCACCAGAATCTGAGATGCTGTTTTGGGTAGAGGACGGGGAGAGGGGCTGGGGGTCCAGCTGGGCATAGACTTCAGGCTTGGCCGGCAGGCCTCCGCTTCCCAGGTCAGGGCAAGGAGAAGGAGGAAAAGTGTGTGGGGTGGGGGTGGGGTAGGGGTGGGGATGGTGCATGTGTATTTGCACCAGCCTGGGTGGTGACTGGGGGTGAGGGAGGCAGGAAAGACTGGCACCCAAGTCTGGCAGTTCAGGGCCCCTGAAGCAGGCAGGGGTGTTGGGAAAGGGAGATTCAGGAGACCTGGGCCTGGTGATGGGGTGACAATGGCTAGAAAGAGAGAGACGGCACTAGAGAACAGGGGTTGGCTCTGAGCTGGGGGAATTCTGCCCAGCTCCTGGCCGGTGGTGGGGGTGCCCCCAGAGGGATCAGCATGATCAGCAGAGGGATCAGAGCTGGTTCACCAAGAGCAGGGCTGGGAGGCTGGCAGAGGTGCAGACCCCAAGCAGCCCTCCCGGGATCCCCTCACTGCTGTCTCCCAGGAGGAAGCTGGGCCCCTCCACCCCAGGCTCCTAGGACAGGAAGAGGAGTGTCTTACACGCTGGGGGCACAGCCGTGGCATGCATTGAGTGCCCACTGTGTACTGTCCTCACCATAACCCTGCAATGTGCCTTCCCGCAGTCCCATTTCTCTTGGAGCCAGAGGCTCAGAGAGGGCCCGGGCTGAGCCCAGGTCACACTGCCTGCCGGAAGCAGGACCAGGGCCCACCACTGGGTGCCCAAGCCCCGCGGGAACCTGCGGGGCTTCATCGTCTGCCCTCGTCCCTCCACGCAGGGAGCCGTGAGGCCGCCTTCACGTACGCCATCACCGCAGCCGGCGTGGCCCACGCCGTCACCGCCGCCTGCAGCCAGGGCAACCTGAGCAACTGCGGGTGCGACCGCGAGAAGCAGGGTTACTACAACCAGGCCGAAGGCTGGAAGTGGGGCGGCTGCTCCGCCGACGTGCGCTACGGCATTGACTTCTCCCGGCGCTTCGTGGACGCCCGCGAGATCAAGAAGAATGCCAGGCGCCTCATGAACCTGCACAACAACGAAGCGGGCAGGAAGGTAGGGCGGGGCGCTGGGGGAGAGGGGGCGGGGCAAGCGGTGGGCGGGGCCGGGGCGGGGCTGGCCTGAGTCAGGTGTGACCGCGGTGTCGCCTGGACCTCGCTGAGCTTTGGGCGCCTCTCCGAGCGGTGGGAGTGGGTCAGCTCAAGCCCCAAGGTGCTAGGTGGGCAGTGCTGAGCACAGGCCGTCACCTCTGTCCTTCCCAGCAGCCCTAAGAGGTGGACCTTACTGTTTACATGATCGAGGTTCGAAAACGGAGTCGGGGGGTGACGGAGTGGTGTGCCCGCCGCCCCCGCTGCGTGGGCGCAGGGACGAGTCAGGGACCCCCTATGCACACAAGGTGGGGGCCGGGCCGGCCGGGAACCCAAGGCTGGGGGAGGCCAGTCCATGTCCCGGTCCTGCTCCTAGAGGAGAGTGCTAACAATACACAGGAAAAGACTTCCTGGAGGAGGCAGCCACGGGAGACTCGCGGGAGGGGTGTTTCCAGCCAGCAGCAGCAGACTGGGGAAGGGCCTAAACTGAGTTGGGGGCTCTTGAGGAGCGGCAAGCTTCCGAAGTGGGGTGGGTCACGGTGCGGTGGGGTGATGAAGGAGGACATTCCGGTCAGGACGCACTGGGGAAGAAGTCAGGGCGAGTCCAGCCCCGCCTCAGAGAGATGAGGGCCCCAGATACCGGGTTGGGGGGAGTGGCCGCCGTGGCGGCAAGATGGCCCGAGATAGGGCAGCCAGCCAAGAGGAACGCCTCCGGTCTGGCTCTCCAGCCCGGGGGGCTGCACCCGGGGCGCCAGGGCCCATGGAGCTCCGGCAGGCCTGGGGCAGACTTGCTTCTCCAGGCAAAGCGCTGCCCTCTGCCTCAGTGCCCGTAGCTAAGCTCATTCACTCAACCGCCGCTCCCTGCCCCTCCTGTGTGCCAGGCGTTATGCCGGGCACAGCGACCAGGGAGGAGCGAGACATGGCCCTGGGCGTGGGAGCTCCCACAGCCCCGACGGGGTCCACACCAGGGAGCAGGGACTGTGCCCAGAGACTGAGAGCCAGGGACCTGAGGGAGGGCAGCAGTAGCTTCTGTGGGGCAGCGCTGGCCAAGCGGGGCTTTGAAGGACGTGCCAGGACTGGGGAGAGTAGGGACGAGGGAGTGGGGGTAGGTGGAGAGCTGCAAATAGTTCAGGATGGCGGGAGCACAAGAGGTGGGTGATTCAGGGCTTGAGGAGCAGTAAGCAGGGGAAAAAAAAGGAGTTCCCCTCGTGGCTCAGCAGTTAACAAACCCGACTAGTATCCATGAGGATGCGGGTTTGATCCCTGGCCTCACCCAGTGGGTTAAGGATCCAGTGTTGCCGTGAGCTATGGTGTAGGTTGCTGATGCGGCTCAGATCCTGCATTGCTGTGGCCCTGGCATAGGCCACAGGTCTGATTGGACCCCTAGCCTGGGAACCTCCATATGCCGCAGGTGTGCCCCTAAAAAGACATTAAAATAAAATATAGTTTAAAAAAAAAAAAGAAGAAGTAAGCAGGGGCCGGCCCAGAATGAGCCCCGAATGCCAGGCCCAAGGAGTGGCTGCATCTTGTAGACGCGGAGGTTGCCATGCAGCAAGGGGTTATTCAATTATCGTTCAGGGAATAATGAGTGAAGACATGAGTGCCAGTCTTTGCCTCCAAGGGAGCTCACAGAGAGCACCTAGCCCCGTTCTCTCGGCAGAGGAAGACGATGATCCGAGTCAGGCGGGGCAGGAGGAGGAGAGATTCACTTGCAGGGAGGCCCCGGGAGGGCTCCCTGGAGGAGGAGGTGCATCTCTCCAAACTGCCCCATGGCCCTTTGAGCCTCTGCAGTGGCTTGGGTCCTGAGGTTTCCCACACCTCTAGGAGGACAGTCTCACTGTCCCCGTTTTACTCGGAGCGTGGGTGGCTGGGTGGGTGGGGTGGCTGGCAATTAATAGGTGGTAAAAGGCATGAGGGAAATGGAGGCAGGCAGGGCTGGGCCCGGGGGAGCGGAAGGCGTGAGAACAAGGAGACCGGGGGTGGGGCCTGACCTGTTCAGGGGGACGAGGATGGGGGAGGGTCGGCACGCTGGGGGTCCGGGACTCGGGTGAAGCCATGACCTGGGGAGAAGCAGACCATTGGGGCCAAGGGACCAGGTGAGCAGTGTCAGGGACATGGTGGCTGCAGAAACAGCCTGTGAAGTGGTCGGCAGCCAGGATTGTCCCACCGGCGCTGTCCCCAACTGTCTCGGAGGCCCTGGCTGACCCTGTCTCTCTGCTGAGTCCGTCTCCTCATCAGCACTGGGTGGGGGTGCACCTGCTGCCCCTCCCCCCACTGCCCCCCAACAGCCCGGCTCCCTGCGGAGCTGTGCAGCACATGTCTGGTCTGAGCCTTGGGAAAAGGCCAATGGGTGTGGCCGCACAGTGACCCTGGGGACCGGGGTCCTCCCCCGGGGAGCGAGGGGCCAAGGTGGGGAGGGTGTGACTTTAGCGGTTTCCTAGAGAACTGAGTCCAGACCTTCGGGGACACCCCCATCCTGGGGCGCCCTGGCCCCACGATCGATCTAGCGGCCAGAGGCCCCCCCGCCCACTTCCCTAGGGCCGTGGGGTTTGGCATTCCAGACGGAGAGGAAGCCGAGAGGAAGCCGAGCCTGCCACCACCAAGTCCCGCACACTGGGTGGCTGAAAGCTAGAGAGAGGTTTTCCCTCCCAGCGCAGAAGTCCTCACTCAAGGCGCTGGCAGGGCCAGGCTCCCTCCGGGGGCTCCGGGGAAGAGCCTTCCTGTCTCTCCCAGCTCCCGGGGGGCCGGGTGCTCCTGGGCTTGTGGCCGCCTCTTCTGGTCTCAGCCTCCGTCTTCAGTGGCCCCTTCTGTGTCTGCGTTGCTTCCTCCTCTGTCTCTTGTAAGGACCGCTGTCCTCGGGTTCAGGGCCCGCCCTCATCTAGGACGATCTCATCTTGAGTCTTACCTTAATCACACCTGCAAAGTCCCCCTTTCCAAATAAGGTTACGTTCTGAGGTTCTGCGTGGACACGAACCTCTGGGGGACACCCTTCGGCCCACCCCAGACAAGCAGCCCTGGTGGGCCAGGGTCAGACAGGCTGAGCGGGGAGACCTGCTCAAGTCCAGGCTCCCTCGGGACGTCAGTTCATCAACCCTGGGACTCCCCTGACCTTGGCTGTAACTGAACCCTGTCCGCAGAATAAGAGTGGGCCAACCCTTATTCTGGAAGGAAGCCCAGTCAGCCCTTTCTAGAGCGCCCCTATCCACCCACTGACTACCTAGGCTTGGGGGTGGGGGTGAGGCCCAGGGGAGGGGCCCTGCTCAGCCACCAGCTTCTCTGGGCAAGGTAGGTCACTCCGGGAGCAGTGGTCTCCGGGAACAGCGGGGCTGGCGCCACCGTCGCTGGTGCTGGAGATGGAAACAGCGCATTCTTGAATCCTGTGATCAATTCCCAGGAGAGGCTCGGGCCCAGGGGACACAGCCAAGCGAGGGGTCAGCCCCTCGCCCTGCAAATAGCTACCCAGTCGGCTTCCTCTGCCCGCTGTCCCCGGCCTGGCCACATAGGATCTGCACCTGAAGGGAAGGGGTGGAGGGCAGGGGTTTGGCACGAGGTGTGGTGGCAGCTGTTCAGCAGGCCGAAGTGGGCACACAGGTGGCAATGAAGCCTGGACCCCCCAGCCTGCATGAACGCTGGCCTGGCCACTCCTGCCATGTTCCTGGCCATCACCGCCCATCTGAGGAGGAGCCTCCTGGGCCAGCAGCATGGGGGGGGTGGACTGCTCCCTGGGCTCGGGCGTCCATGGCCAGGGTGGGAGAAGCTTCCTTGAAGGGCAGATTAGCGGAGGGAGGGGCTCCGAGGGAGGGACCGGTCCAAGAAAAATGAACCCCGGGTAAGAACGGGGGAGAGGTCTGATGGGACAAACGGGACTGGGGAGAGGGACGGGGGCCAAGAAGGGGCCCCGATGTACTTTTCTGGCGTGGGGGTCCTGCCATTCACCCAGAACCCCAGACCAGGCTTCCGGCCAGAGCCTTCGACCCAAAAACCCCAGGGCACGGTCACCAAGCCCTGCAATTCCAGTTCTGAGAGTTCCCCGGCCCTGACCCCCAGCCCGTTCCCTGGACACTGGGGTGCTCCCCACCTCAACCTCCCCCATGGCGGAGGAGCAGCCCCCCCCCCCGTCCGCCCCAGCTTCTCCAGTCTCCATCCCAGGACATCATCCATGCAGGAGCTGAGAGCCTCACTCCCAAACTCCAGGCCGCCAGCCTCAGGGCCCAGCCAGCACCCACATCATGCCCATTCAGGTCGGACCGTCCCTTCCTGGTGATGGTGACAGCTCCCCAGACCTCGCTCGCATTTCCTCTTCTCCTGGAACAACTCTTCTCTGTCTAATGAGCTCCGACCCCTCCACCAACCCCTGGTGCAGGCACCGCCTCCTCCAGGAAGCCCCGTCACTGGCTCTCACAGGGTCAGGCTCTCATGAGCTCTCACAGCCCCCGCACTTCGCTGCTCTGTGTCTCAGTTCCCCTCTGTTTCCCACCTGGACTCTGAGCCCTGGAGTTCCTCACCTTGGTCCAGGGCCCCATGTGGTCACACAGGGAAACCCATTGGGGCAGTAGCCAACCTCGCGGGAAGTTTCTCTCTTGTTTCCTTCATTTGTTGATTCATTCATTCACTCATTCATCCACTGAGGGCCAGGGCTGGGTGCTGGCCCAGGGGGCACAGGGTGAGCCAAGACTCTGCAGGGCTGGGCTGTCAAAAGTGCGGCCGGGGGGAGCCGGGACAGCTGACAAATGGCCCTTGTGCAGCGGCAGGGCGGCAGCTAATGATTCTCCATCTTTAATCAGGCCCGGCTGGCAGGGCTCTTTCGATCCGGGTAAATGAGTGCCTGGGGTCAGGGCTGGCTCTGGGAATCGGCCTTTCGGGGCCAAGGAGGGAGGCCCAAGGAAAACACACGGCTGCACCCATCTTGGGCCCTCAGGGGAGCCGGGGAGAAACAACACCGGTCCGATTCCCAGCAGACGGCACGCCTGGTCTCGCTGATGCGTGCGCTCTCCTCCTGCCCACCCCCACTCCGCCCATCAGTGAAGGTATACAGAGCTCCAGGTGCATACAAGGCTGTCACTCAACAGCCATTGATTAAGCGCCAACTGCATGCCAGGGCCTACACCAGGCATGAGGGTGTACAGCGGGAGAGGCAGGGTGGAGGATCCACACACTTGTTTAGCACCTGCTGAGGCTGGACCTGTTACCACCGAGAGGTGCTTCCTCCAGCCTGGAGAGGTGCAGCCCCCGACCTCTCCACCTGCTGCTCTGTGACCTGCAGCAAGACACAAGGCCCCCTTGCGCCTCCGTGTCCTCATCAGCACATCAGCCCGCAGCTCCCTGAAGGGTGGTGAGAATTATACAGTTTGGAAAAGGCACACACGCTCTGCCTAGTTCTGACTATTCTCATGGGACCCTCGCAAGGCCCTCTGTGGTAGGGACCTACCCTCAGCAGCCCCGTTTAACGGATGAGGAGACTGAGGCTCAGAGAGGAAAGAACACCGTGGAGCGGTCCCACGGAGGGAAGCCGAGAGCTGGCGCCTGGGGAGGTGGAGGGGGCGTGGCGGGAGGCCGCTGGGACGCCCAGGCCCCGCCCACACTGAGCCTGCCCGGTGGCCCGCAGGTCCTGGAGGAGCGCATGAAGCTGGAATGCAAGTGCCACGGCGTGTCGGGCTCGTGCACCACCAAGACGTGCTGGACCACGCTGCCCAAGTTCCGCGAGGTGGGCCATTTGCTCAAGGAGAAGTACAACGTGGCGGTGCAGGTGGAGGTGGTGCGCGCCAGCCGCCTGCGGCAGCCCACCTTCCTGCGCATCAAGCAGCTGCGCAGCTACCAGAAGCCCATGGAGACGGACCTGGTGTACATCGAGAAGTCGCCCAACTACTGCGAGGAGGACGCGGCCACGGGCAGCGTGGGCACGCAGGGCCGCCTGTGCAACCGCACCTCGCCCGGCGCCGACGGCTGCGACACCATGTGCTGCGGCCGCGGGTACAACACCCACCAGTACACCAAGGTCTGGCAGTGCAACTGCAAGTTCCACTGGTGCTGCTTTGTCAAGTGCAACACCTGCAGCGAGCGCACTGAGGTCTTCACCTGCAAGTGAGCGGCCCCGCCCACACCGCCCCGCGGCCCCGCCCCGCGTCACTTTGCACATCTGCTGCGGCCATTGGCTGTGTGCAGAGGTGGGTGGAGCAGGTGGGAGCTCCAGGCGCAGGAGGGCTCCCTCGGGGTGGTCGCCCTCTCCCTGCCCCCCAGGGGCTCCCTCCTGCCATTCCTGTCCCCACCGGTGGCAGAACAATGCCCATCACTTGGCCTAGAGGGCAAGGTCAATGGCATGGGCGTCCCGGACGGACCAGTGAATCCCCTCTCATTTCTCCGGGAAAGTGAACCTCAAGGACAGACACATCTCCTGGAAAGCGAAACGACAAGACACTGAGTGTCCTCCTCCCCCTCCTGGCGGTGTGCACGCGGAAAGACTGTTGCCCAGGCTGCATCTGTCACCGGGCTCAGGGGCGGTCTGGGCAGATGTTGACAAAAATTATTTATGTTTTCTTAGTATCGGAAGAGGATTTTAGCAGTAAGGCGTAGCCGGTCCTAACTCTGTACTCTGTGTTAGCACACCCACCCTTGCCACCCTCTGCTTCCTCTTCCGGCCCCTGGGTATCCCTGGGAACATCTTTGTGCAGGGCCCTGTCCCAGGGGGATGCGGTGGTGTCTGTGGTCCCCATGTGAGCTGGGCTTGGTGGCTGCCATGGCCCGAGATGGCCTCTGAGGAGAGCCACGGACAGGGACCTCTGGCCCCCTCTTTCCTTCTTTTCAAAGATCATATCTAGCAAATCAAAATGTCTCCCGCGTCAGGTTCCAGGAGTGCTGCGTCCCCTCCCTAATGTGGCTGCCCTCCCAGCCCCCCACCGGCCTGGCAACCCCTTGTTTACCGAGCCCTGGAGCCAGCCGGACCCCCCCAGGACAGTGCTGTGCCGGGGCGGGCTGGTGGGACGAGGGATAGTTTAGGGGGTGTTTGCCTTATTGGGGACACTGAGGCCCAGAATGGCTCAAGCACTGGTCTGGAGACCCCAAGGCCGTGAGTGGAGGCTTCCGAACCCCCATCCCAGGGCTCCTGACCCTGACACATGTGCTCTGGGGATGTCCAGGGTGGAGGTGCCCCCCAGCCTTGAAAAAGCTGGCTGCGCCCTGCCCCTGGCTGCCAGCCTCACTGGGGGCCACGCCCCCCTCGAGGTGCCTTTGGGGTCTCTCCGGTGGTCTTCTTGCCCAGACCTCGTCCTTCACCCAGGCCCCGAGGCCGAGAAAACTCAGACCCAGGCTGTTGCTCTGCCAGGGTCCCACTGCTGTCCCGGCAGGCGTCTGCCCTCCAGACCCTCCCCCAGGGTCCCCAGGCAGACCCTCCCTGGGGGTCCGAATCACCCCGGAACCTGGGAGACAGGAACGGAGAGCGGTCCTGCTTGGTCCTCAGCGGTGGGAGGGGTGGGATTGCCTGGGAGCCTGGGGCTCGGGGCTGGACATGCCCGCTGCCGGTGCTCCCGCCCTCCTTGGGGAGACTGGCAGAGAGGGAGCGACTGATCTGTGGCCAGAAAGGTGGTGTACAGCCGGCTTCCGGTGCCCCCCACTGCCCAGGCACTCGTCCCTGCCCCGAATCCAGGGCATTCTCTCGCAGAAACCCGTGGAAACGTGTCTTCAGGCCCCTGAGCAAGAGGGCTGGACATCAGCCTGGCGTGAGTGACACTGGGCCCTGGCCTAGCGTCCACCCTGCCTGTCCCGATGACACCAGAGCACTCCAACAGCTGCTGTCCTGGGCGCTTCCAGGCCACTGTGAATACCCCCTGGTCCCTTTCCCTGTCCCGGGTCCCGGGACACTCCCGAGTCCACAGGCTTAGCGTCCTCTGCCAAGGAACCTGGTTAACTTATATTGTTATATAGCGTCAAAATGTCTATAGTGTCTTTTAAATTATTGTGACCTACACTGGGTACTGGGGGGCGGGGGGGATGGCCGTGCTGTCCCCGAGTCAGGCTCCTCCTTCTGCTTGAAACAGACCCTTGGGCCCTTGGGGCCCCCGATGCCACCGAGTCTTGTGCACTATCCCTCGGCCACCGGGTGACCCAGCTGAGACCCCGCCCTCCTCTAAGGGTATGGCAGCTGCAGCCCTTCCCTCAGGTGGGAGTGGGGGTGTCAGTGTGGCCCAGGCAGGGACGGGGGTGGCCGGGGCACTGTGTGTTCCTGCAGTGTCCCCACTTCAGGAGAGCTGGCGGGTTTCTCACGGGCTGTGTCTGGCCTCCCCAGGAGGGGAGCGCTCAGCTCCAATAAAGCTGGAATCAGAGAACCCAGTGTGTGTGGAGCCCCGTGACGTCTCTGCAGCTCTTGCCCCCCGGAGCGGTGGGGGAGACACAAGAGCTGCCCACCGGGGACAAGCCCCCGGTGCCCTCCACCTTCTGCTGGCCCCCACCCGACTTCCTGGCCCCTCTCTGTGGGCTGGGCCAGCGGTCCTTCCCACACTGTCCCACACAACTTGCCCAGGTCCCATGGCGCGGGGTAGGCGTGCAGGCAGGCCTGCCTCCAGGAACGCTTAGGCCTGTCCCCATCTAGTAAGGGCCACTGCTGGGGACTGGACACAGACTCTGAGGGCTCCCTGGACAGCCTGGGTCAGTGCAGGGACAGGATGGCCACAGCCCGGGGCCAGGGCCGCTCATGGGATCGGGCGGGGGGCTGCTCTCAGGAGAAGGGGGACCCTGGGGATGGGTGATCCCCAGCCAAGAGGGCCCGTCTGTCTCCCTCGGTGCCTCCCTTACCCTTCTGACCCCAGGGAGGTCCCCATGGGTCTGTCCAGTTGTCCTGTGTGGTGGGTTTTACTCTTGGGAGCTCAGCAGCCCCTGGCTGGCCACCAGGCCTTGCCGCTTCTCCCCAGAGGCCCGGGCTCTGCCTGCGGTAACTGCGTGAGCAGCGAGGATGAATGGCATTCCTGCCGAGGGCCGGAAGGCATGCGGCGGGGCCGGTTTGGCCACTGCCCGCTGTCCCGGCAGCCTGGCATCAGGCGGAACCGCTGATCAAACAGCCCCCGTCTGCCTGGGCACCCACGGAGCCTGGCCTCAAACTCAGATCCCAGTGGAGGGGCCGCCAGGTGGGCTTTTGGAGGAGGGCACGCCCTTCCAGGGCACAGAGGGGGGCAAACAGGCGAGAGACTTGGACTTGGAGTCCAAGTCCTGCCCATCCGGCCGCCCAGGCAAGGCGACCTCTGGCGCGGATCTCCCCACCGGCGGCCTCGGTTTCCCCATCCGAGGGCAGCAGGTGGCGGGGGCCAGGACTCAGTGGTCGATGGGATCAGTGGGACCCGAGCCAGGCCCGGCCCGGGGAGTTTGGCAGGAGGCCCCGTTCCCCGCGAGACAGTAAGCGAATCCGCAGTGGTGGCTGCAGTGGAACCTCAGGGCCCGGCTACTCCCACAGGGCCAGGAATGAGGAAAGAGCTCAGAGAATGCCACGGCCCCGGTGCCCAGACTGTACTTATTTCTTGGCCACCGTTCAGCCCCAGCCCCGGCCTCCCAGGGCCGCCCGGCACATCCTCCAAGGGGCCCTGCCCGAGGCGTCGAGCCCACACTGCCTGGCCCCACCTGGGGGCCCACCTGACCCCCAGCCCCAGGCTCCACCTCTGAGGCTGATATCTCGGAAGCCTTTCCCCCGGCGGCCCTGTTCCCGCAGCGCGGTGGCTCACGGCACCCTGCGTGACACCTGTGCCCCCCAACTCTGGCCCCTCTCAGCTGGCCCCGGGCCTGCCAGGTGCCCTCCTGCCTCTTTGTGTGCCCAGGAGGGGCCTTCTCCACGCCTGCCTGCCCACTGCTCTCACAGTCGCCAGGGCAGGAGCGGGTCACGTGGGCGTCCCCGGGTGGGACCAGGGACCCCAGCAGGGTGAGCCTGGAGTTCCGGGGGCACAGTCGCTGCCATCCATCGATCCGTTCATTCACTTGCTCTTTCGCTCCTTCAACCTTGCGGGAGGCCAGGCCGTGGTCTGGCGCTGGTGACAGCAGTGGCTCGTGCCTGGCCTTGACCTCCAAGGGGCTCTAGATCTTCGTTCCACGCATGCCCCTAAGCGGGCAACCCATTCTAGGGGTGCAGCCGCAGACCGAGGCAGCTTGGGAGGCAGGAAAGGGCTTTGGGCTCTTCCAGCCACCCCGCCCCCTCCGAGCCTCAGTTTCTGCCTTTGTAGAATGGGCCCAGGGGAGCCAGCTCGGTCCGGCCAGGTCAGAGTTCTGTCTTCCCTCGTCTGAAGGATAGTCCTGCCCACACCCTGCTCCCAGGCCGAGCTTTTGCACAGGGTGGCCCGCGCTGTCCCCCCACAGGCCTACCCAGGCCGTCTGGTGGCTGAGCTCACAGGGGGCCCTGTGGCCGCGGTGGGCAGAGCCTACCTCCTCGCCGTGGCCTTCGAAGGCCTTGCTGAGCCTTCGCCTCATGTCCCACAGCCACCCCCCTACACCGCACCCACGCCAAGCCCTGGCCTCTGCCCCAGCTGGGCTTCCCGCCCTTTCTTCTGCCATCTCGCGCCCACAGCCTTGGCTCCCATAACGCCACCTTCCCCAGCAGGTGCGCGGGGCTCCGGCCCTCCCTCGCCCGCCGTCCCAGTTCTCGTCCTCCCGGGCCAAGGTCTCACTGAGGTGACTGCCTGGCCCTCCCCCCCTCACCCAGGCAGGCCGAGGGCCCTGGAAGGGAGCATGTCTGTGGGACACTGACCGTCACCAGCCACCGGGTCTGGTCCACGGTTCCTTCAGCCTTGACAACGCCCCTTCCCCAGAGAGGTCAGCGCTAACTTCTCTATAGACGGGGAAACCGAGGCACAGAGAACAAAGGGGTCTGTCCGAAGTCACACAGCAGGGGAGAGGCAGAACTAGGATCTGAAATTGGGCCTTCTGGAATCTTCCCTCTGCCCAGCTCACATGCCCCAAGGCCCCGGGGCCTGGTCCGAGGCCGCACGGAAAAGAGTGGGAAGAGAATGGCTAAGGTGGGTTTCGGGGAGGGGAGGACAGCAATACTCTCTCATCACTAAGGACGGTACAGGGAGGGCTGGGCTAAAAAACAGCAAGCAGGACCTGGGTTAGACCCCCGGGTGATCTTCCCCACTCCCAGAGCCCGGAGGAGGGGAGGGTTCAGGAAAACAGGGAGGGTGGTGAGGTCGGCTGAGCAGAGAAGCGGGGGCTGCCCCCGGGGAAGCATGGCCCTGGGGCTGGTCAGCCCCACTCCGAGCCAGGATGCTTGGCTGAAGGTCAGATGGAATCTCACATGCTGTGTTGCCTCCCCACCCCGTCCGAGCTCCCCCCACTGCTTCCTTCTCTGTGATGCTGCCAGCCTGCTCATCAGGTCCCTGGTCTCGCAGGACCTGGGCACTCAGAGCTGCCTGGCCCGGGCATCTCAGGGTTCTGGGGAATCAGAACTTGTAGGTCTTAGACGGCCTGGGAGTCACAGGCCTGGTACCCACAGCAGTGCCCGGCAGAGGCCTGGATGTGGGCAGATGGTCGGCCAAATGCACCGGTGAGGGATATTCGGGGCCCACCTGCAGCTGCCCAGGAGGGGGGCACTGCTCCTAGGGTGCCAGATCTGAGCAGCGCCCGGGCCGGGACTGCCTGGCCAGCTCCCCCAGCTGGCCCGTCCTCTTGTGACCTGGGCTACCTGCCTCTCCGAGCACCGCTGGCATCCTGCAGCCACCTGGGACGCCACAGAACGGAAAGCTCGCACAGCCTGGCCAGGAGGCCGCCAGCTGCAGGCCGAGCAGGCCCAGGATCGGGAGTCCTCTTACTCCACCTGCAGGCAGAGGCCAGTGGCCGGCAGGGCAGCCAGGGCTGGGCCACCCTCCAGGTGCTGGACACAGGTGGCCTCGCTCATCTCCTGTGGGTGGCCGGCCCACCCACGCTGAGGCCCGAGGGTGGCCCCTAGGACTCCAGACCTTCCAGACTAGCCCAGCATGGGGTCTCTCTGGCAGCGCTGGGCAGGACCGCTTGGAGGCCCCTGCAGGTGTCTGCAGCTCTGGAGGCCCCCGCCTGGGCTGGCGGGGCTGGGCCACCCGCGGGGCCATCCTGCCGCTCTGCTCTGTTCCTCGCCCACAGCCTTTGCCTGGGTCCCTCCCCTGGTTTCTGGCTCGAGCCTTCACTCTGGTGTCCCAGCCCCTCTTCTCCACCGGGCAGGATGGGACGGCGTGTCCGTGCATCTGTCCGTTCTCACTTCCCTTGTTTCACTCCTTGTCAAGGCTGATGTCTCCAGGGCCCGGAGCTTGGCTGGGCCTGGGCCTGGCGGGTCCCAGAGCTGAGTCTGGAATGAGGTCCTCCCTCAATAGCCCCAGGCCAGCAGGTGGGGTCAGGATGATGAAAAACTGGCCCCCACCGCACCCCACCGCCATTCCCGAGGCAGTGGTGGACAGGGCAGGGGCTGGGAGCACCGAGGGGCAGGGAGCCCGCCTTGGGGGGACGTGGAGCTGTCAGCAAGGCTTCCTGGAGGAGGAGGCAACTGGCAGAGGCCTCGGAGGAAAGGAAGGGATGGGGAGGGAGGCGGGAGGAAAAGAGATGCCTCAGGCTCAGGAATGGAGGTGAGTGAGGGTCTGGGCTGAGACCCGGGATGACCTGGAGGGGTAGGGAGTGTGTGCAGACTGGGCAGTGGGGAGAGGGGAGACAGGTTCTAGAAGGTTCTGGAACGACAGAAGGGACGCTTGCCCTTGAGCCTCAGCTTTTCGAGCATTTGTCAGGAATTCTCACTACCCGTCCTGCATTTCCCCAGGGCCAACATGGTCCCCTGCCTCTTGGGCAAAGCCAGCTGACTTCCCGGACACCTGTTGTCTGTAGCCCCCCCGCCAATCCATAGAAAGATCTCCCAAAAAAGAGCCATTGGTTGGGAGGGGTGTGGGGATGAGGGCCGGCTCCCCCCTCACCAGGGCTGTCCGGCGCCCTGTGTGGCTGGAGGCTCCCGGGATCCTCCTCAGACCCAGGATGGCCCCGACCTGGTGAGCACGGATCAGGCCGCCCGGGCTTCCCGGGGCCTCCCCCTTTGAGCTACCAAGGCCAATGCCGGGGCTTGGAGCTTCTCCTTGTCGGCTAGTCTGGGGAGGGGGCACCTTGCCTGCTGAGGAAGTGGGGTGGCCCTGTCTCTGGGTGCTGACACGGAGGGTGGGGACTAGCGCCTTCCCCTGCTGCGTCCCCAGGAAGGAGTATCGATGAAGTCTCAAGGGCAAACACTCAAGGGGAGGGAGGGCAGCTGGCGGGCGGCGACGGAGCTGAGTCACCAGGACTGTCTGCGGAGGCTGGGGCGTGCCCGCTGCGGGAGGGGCGTGCCCTGAGCCCCGCGGCCCCACTGTGCGCAGAGGCTTCCGGGCCACCGGTGTTGGCCAGCACCGCTCACCGAGGACACTCTGGGGCAGAGCTGGAGAGCCCAGTGCAGGGCAGGCCTCAGGCCACCTTAGAGGGACTCTCTCGCAGCCCGAGCTCTTGGAAGGAGGGAGTTTCCTGTGGATGGAAGAATTCAAGCACGGTTTGATCTCTGTGTGTCAGAGGAGGTGGGCAGCCCCCGTGGTGCTCTGATTTGTGATTCTCAGAGGCTGAGGGTCTGTACTTTTCCTTTTCTTCTTATTTTTTTTCTTTTGAGGCCCATACTCGTGGCATATGGAGGTTCCCAGGCCAGGGGCCGAATCAGAGCTGCAGCTGCCGGCCTAGACCACAGCCACAGCAATGCCGGCTCCTCAACCCATGGAGCAAGGCTAGGGATCGAACCTGCCTCCTCATGGATCCTAGTTGAGTTCATTACCACTGAGCCACAAGGGGAACTCCCTGAGAGTCCGTGCTTTCTGTCTTGGCTTCCAGGAACCCCTGTTTTGTGTTTTGGAAGAGATCAGTGTTCTGGGCCAGGGCCTGGGTGGGGTGGTGATAGGGGGTGTCGGGCTCTGGGAAGGCTGCTTGGCCCACCCTTCTCCCGTCCTTGACCCTGGAGATGAGCAGTGCTTTGTCTCACCCTGATTCATTTGCTCGACAAATATCCTTGTGCCCCTCCCCTGGGTCGGGCACTGGGGTTTTCGCAGAAGTCCTGCCCACAGGGAGCTGACAACCTGCAGCAGGGTAAGACAACAAGCACCTGTTAGAAAAGTTGGAGTTCCCTGGTGGCTCAGCCAGTTAAGGACCCTGTGGGGGTTTTTTTTTTGTCTTTTTATCTAGGACCGCACCCGTGGCATATGGAGGTTCCCAGGCTAGGGGTCTAATAGGAGCTGTAGCTGCCGGCCTTCGCCACAGCCACAGCAACGTGGGATCCGAGCCGCGTCTGCAACCTACACCACAGCTCACGGAAACGTTGGATCCTTAACCCACTGAAGGAGGCCAGGGATTGAACCCGCAACCTCATGGTTCCTTGTCGGATTCATTAACCACTGAGCCACAACGGAAACTCCAAGGACCCTGTGTTATAGGGAGTTCCTGTCGTGGCTCAGCTCCAATTTGACCCATAGCCTGGGAACAAAAAAAGAAGAAAAGAAAAGAAACAAAGCATCGTGTTCTCACTCCTGGGGTATGGGTTCGGTTCCTGGCCTGGGAACTTTGGCATGTTACGGGCACGGCCCAAATAATGTAAGTGCCAGGCAGGGAAGAAGGTCCTCAGGGCTGTGGAAAATGATACGTAAGATGGGCTGGGGGGGTCAGAGTGAGCCGCGCTGAGCAGGGTCTGGGAGACAAGGGAGAAAGCCATGAAGATGTTGCAGGCAGAGGAACCAGCAAGGAGAGAGAAAGGCTGTTGGACTGTGGGGGCTGGAGTGGCTGGAACAGAGCGAGGCCAGGAGGGTGGGGACAAGTGGGTGGACGTGCGGCAGGCTGGGGTGCGTGGGCCCCCGTGTGGACGGGGCCTTTCCTCCCGGGGGACAGGCGCTGCACGGTTGCTGAGGTCGGTGTCTGTCTCTAACAGGAGGGACTAGGACCTCTCGGCTGCCGTGCAGGCGGAAGCAGGGCCCAGGACAGAAGCGAGGAGACAGGTGGGAGACACGGCTGATTCTGTGGGTGACCAAGTCCCGGACAGGGACCCCAGGGAAGCGAAGGCTGGAGGTGGCCCGGGTGGGACTCCCGCCAGGGTGCGCGGGGTTGGGGAGGGACCAGCACGCAGGCCTGCCTCCTGCTCAGAGCCCGGCCGCGCCGAGGAGCAGGCTGAAGAGCGGGGCTCTGGGTCCCATCCTTTCCTGTCTTTGTGTCCCCGCTCGCGGGACGGGTGAGGAGGGTGCCGTAGGGGTAGGTGTCCCCCTCGTCCTCCTCCTCCCACTCATGGAAGCAGCACTGTCTCCCTGGGGAGGTCTGCCTGTGAACACAGCCCTTGCCAGCCTCTGCCCGGCCCCGGTGTCCCCCCGCTTCCCAGTTTGCATGGTTCCCTCATTAGCATATCTGGCTCAGCCTCAGGGCCCCGGAGCCCCAGGATCTAACCTGTCCCTAGTCCTTGGGGTCCCCCTCAGCGGGTGCTCTCCCCCTCTCTGCTTGCTCCTGGGGGCTTCTCACCCTCCCGTGTCCCTCCTGTGTCCAGTCCCACGGGGCTGGCTGCGATGCCAGTTCTCCGCCTCCCTGGCCAAATGGCCATCGACATCGTTGACCCACTGGCTCCCGTGGGCAGCAGGCGGCCTGTCCCCAAACGGCCCCTCCCTCTCAGGGGACTCCCCAGGGCCACTGCCAAGGGCGCTTCCCCACAGCCTGGCCAACCTCCCTCCCTGAGGAGCCTCAGATTGCCCTGGAATGCTGCCCTGTGCGCCCAGGGCACCACGGCCCGTGGTGTGACCAGGCCACCGGGCAGCACCCCTCCCCCACTCCTCAAACCCCCCCCGCGGGGGGCTCTGATCACATGGGCCTGCTTCGCGCCCCCCTCCCCCGTGCCCGTTTCCAGCCCCTCCCTCACCGCCCCCACCCCTGCCCGGCTCCCTCCTGATGGTCCCCTTTGCCCACCAGCTCCTGGTCACCCCTCAGCTGGGACGAGGTTCCTTCAGGGCACCCTGTCTGTGCCACCCCACCTTGGCTGTGTTACTGCTGTCTGTTTGCGTGTTGGTGGGGGAAGGGTTATAATTCCTCTCTGGGGAGGGCAGGTTGGTGTCCAAGCCCCTCCTGGTGCCCCCAGCCCCGACGTGCGCCTGGCCTGCCAGCCCGGAGCTGTCGTGCCTCCCCCGCAGCCGTAATGGGCACCTTAATCCCATAATCGTTTTCTGATACCTTCGTGCTCCTGTCACCGGCAGTTAAGTCAAAACTTGGCAGGAGCCCCGAGCACCAGGCCAGGCCCGCCAGGCGGGTGGGGCGGGGATCCATGCAGGGACCCAGATGTGCCTATTTTTAGCCTGGAGAAGAAAACTAAACCCCAACACACACAACATGCAACACAAATATTTGTTTTTATTCTTAAAAGGGCTTGAGTGGCGGGTTTGGGGCCTGCAGCGCACGCTTGGCTGGGCCATGCTGGCTCAGAGGAGGCTCGCCTGTCCCCACACGCCCCAGCCCGTGCTCCTCCCAAGGCCCGCACCCTGCCTCCCAGGTCCCCACCCAAAAGTGCTGTCCCCTGGGGAACCAGAGTGGTGGAGTAAGCGGGCAGCCTCCCGCCTCCTGCCCAGGCTCCTTGCCCCTCCCCTGCTGCAGCCACAAGACCCCTGGCTCCCAGGAAGTCCCTCCTGCTCTGATCCCCTGTCACCCTCGGACTGGCCCTCCGTCAGCCGTGTGGGGTGCAGAGTGCCCTGTTTGGAGGTGCCACCGTGACTGCCCCTGTTGGCTCATGCATGGCATCTCTTATGAGGAAGACACCCCGGGGAGCTTGGCCCCCATGGGGAGGTGCAGGATCTGCCGAGCTGCAGTGAGGGTGCAGCCCGGCTTCCCTGGGTGCTGGGGAAGGGGCAGGGTGCTCTCTCCTGCGGCTGCGCTGACAAAGGGCCAAGGCCCGGTGGCTTTAAGCAACAAACATTTCCTCTCTCTGGCTTCTGAGGCCAGAAGTCCAAAGTCAAGGTGTGAGCAGGGCCACCTCCCCCGATGGTCCTGGGGAATGAGCCTTCCTGTCTGTTCCACCTCCTGGTGGCTGCCAGTATCCTGGGCTTGCGGCTGCGTCATGCCAGGCTTAGAGGCTAGGATCTTCCAGCCTCTCTCTGCCCCGTTGGCATGTGGCCGGCTCCTCCATCTCAGAAGGACATCTGTGCTGGCCTTGGGGGCCTGCAGATAGGCTAGGATGACCTCCCATCTCAAAAGACCTTTCCTTCATCCCATGAACCTTATAAGGAAACATTCACAAGTTCAGCGGTAGCACCCGGACATCACTGAGGCTATTATTCAGCCTCCTCTAGACAGCTTTAGCTGGCAGACTCTCCAGAGGCCCCCAGACACGGCTCCCTTGGAGAAGGGGGCAAAGCTGGGGGGCTCCACAAGGCAGAGGGCAGCTGCTGTTTCCAGAGCTCACAGCTGCCTCCCAGAGCATGGGGCCTGATTGCTGGTGGGGTGGTGACGGCTGCTCTGGAGTGGAGCAAGTCTGCTTGGCCTCGGCTCTCACCCATGGGCTGTGTGCAGGGGAGGACTTGGGTGAGGCTGGTTGGGGCACCAAGGTGTGGGCGTCCAGGGGCCCTCCTCGGTGCTGGTGGGGAGTGAACTTCCAGTAAAGACTGTCTCTAATTACTGTCCTGACTCTGCTCTGTCCCCACCCAGCCCTTCCGCCTGGCACTGTCTGGGTCACCTCTGGCTTGGTCAGGGTCTGCCCAGGCCCCCTGGAGTCCCTCACTGTGCCCCATCCGCCTGGGGCACAAATGGGGGTCCTCTGTCTGAGACGGTCTCCTGAAGGCCTCTGTGCAGCTGTCCTCCCACTTGGGGTCTCAGCTTAGTGATCACTTGCCCAGAGAGACCCTCCTGGGCCCCCAGTGACAGAGGCCATGTCTGCAGAGCTGGCTCTCACTGAGCTTGTACCCCAGGCTTCTGGTCGCTTCCACCAGCGTGTACGTGGAGGGCCCATGGCTGGCTTGTCACCACGGAGGGCCAGTGACAGGGCCCAGGGCACAGCAGGAATAGAGCAATGTTTTGTTGACCCAATCAATGGATGGATATTTTCCAGACGTTGGTTCAATGAGAAAATGCCATAAATACCAGAAAACAACAATTCGTGAAAACAAAACCAAAACCTAACAGAGGAGCCAGCCAGACTCTAGAAACCCTGGGAACGCCGTATGCCCCTCCCCCTGGGCCCACGGTCCTGGCTGGGGCCAAGTTACTATGAGATCAGGAGCCAGGTGGAGTGTGTCCAGTGAGTACCTCTATTGAGCGCCACTGTATGCCAAGCCTGCCCTGTACTAAGTGCCAGGTCCAAGGACTCTCCAGGGGTAGGGGATGCTGATGAGGTCCTAAACCCATCCTGAGGGCCCAAGAGATCTTTCTGGAGAAGAAGGTGAAGCTGGCCATCTTCTGCCATGTCCTGGGGCCAAGGACGCCGTTAGGCTCAGGGAGGTTTTTGGTTTGTTTTTTCAGTTATGCTTGCTGCATGTGGAAGTTCTCGGGCCAAGGATCAAGGTCGTGCCATAGCAGTGACCCCAGCCCGTGCCACCGCAGTGACAATGTCAGCTCCTTTAGCCACCAAGCCACTGGGGAACTCCTTGTTTTTTGAACCAAATCAAATTGAAAGTTGAGACGAGACCCCACCATCCTCTCGCGCACATAGCCAGGCAGAACTCCGAGAAACGTCCTCAGTGATTGAAATCCCAAACCCTCTTCCACCTCCCGGCCAGCGTGGGTCCTGAGAGAAGGGCTTGGGGCCTGGAATCACCGGCGTGGCCAACTTGGGTGTGGAACCAGCAGCGCTTTCCCGCTTACACCTTATTTCCGGATGGGGGCAGCGAGTGGGGGATCTTGGGCTGTGTTCACTCTGGTCCTGAGCTCAGGGCAGGGGTTCAGCTGCTGCCTGGGGCAGGGGGGTTTAGGGCCCTCCGACCCCCCCCTCTGCAGAGCACCTCTTAAGTGAGTTTTACAAGTTGGGGTTCCACAGGAGGCTCTGTTTGAAAAAGCTCTCTGCTCTTAGACGTGTTTGAAAAGCTGAAGGAAATCCAACCCCGCAGTTTCATGGCAGGTGTGCGAAGCTCAGAGAGGGCGGCCGTCTGCCCTGGGCCAGACGGGCTGCACTGGTCCCCTGGCCCCCATCTGCCGGAACCCAGGGGCTCCCCCCAAACACAGGCTCCCTGCAGCTGGCCTCCCAGCTTCTGCAACCCATGGGGGGTGGCCTGGGACAGAGCAGCCAGCACTGGTCCCATCACCCCGCACTCAGCTGGGGACCCTGAGGGACATTCCTGAGGGAATGGCTACCCTCAGGGAAGCCAGAGCTAGGAGGTTTTGTGCTCGAATGTTCCTAAGAGAAAGATAAGTTCCAGAAATGCCTTGAGAGACTTTAGGCGTGCTAATTAGTCACTGAGGTCATGGGTCAGGGCAGGTGGCACTAGGAAGCCTTGTTAACAGGTGCAGGTCGGCTCACCTGGGCTTGTGGGCATGACCCCCCGCCTCCGCCATTTCCCAGGAGGTCTGGCTGCTGCCGTCCACTGCTGGCTGTCACCCCAAGCAGAGGGGAGGTCCTCCAGCTGGAGCTGGGCACGTGGGCAGGGTCTCCTAGTGCCCGGTGGGTGGGCGGGGACCTCGGTGCTGACTCATCCCATGAAGGGACAGTGCAGCCCCCCAGCCAGCACCGCCACGACTATAGGGCTTCCGCTTGGACCTTGTTGGGTGAGAAAGAGCCAGAAGGAGATAGCCAGCGAGGACACCGGACACAAAGCCAGAGAAAAGCTTCCGAGGGGAGACAGGGCACCAGGATTCACAGGACTACTCACCCTCGGCCTCCTCGGCCCAGGTCAGCTTTCCAGATCTGACCGGTGGAGACGTGGCAGGACTTTGGGAGCCAAAGCCCAGTGCAGGAAAACCCAGGGAGCTCCAGGGCCCGTGAGTGTCTCAGTGGCCACGGGGGCCAAAGGGAGGCCCGGGAGGCCAGCGGGGTCGGTCCAGAGTGTGTAGGGCTTAAAAGCCTGGACCACCGACTCCGCTCCCACCCCAAGAAGCATGGCTGCTGCCTGGCAGGGCCCGGTGACGTCTGGGGTCAGATCCAGTGGACCGGCTCTCAGTGTGTCTGTCACCCTGGTTGCCGATGTCACCGGGAAGCTCTCTCCTCCTGCGCCCGCCCCCCCGCACCTGCCCCAGGCCTCCTAAAGGTAGGAAGTGAAAGAATGAGCTGCAGGACGGATGACAAAAGGATGAGTGCGTGCATGAAGGAGACACTGAAGGCATCGGAGAGGAAGAAAGGAGCGAGCCAGGAATCAACGGGAAAGGAACCAACCCCTGAGCAGAAGCACTGCCCGTGGAGCCGACCGCCTGAGCGGGGCGGGGGGCCCCACGCCCCGGCAGGAACGAACTGGGGCGCCAGATGGGGGTGAGTCCCAGCCCCCGCCCCCAGCCCAGGGCCTCGATGGCTGATGGCCGGTAGGTCTCTGAACAGCCCAGCGGTTCCCGGGCTTCCGCGGGACCCATGAACGCGGCCAAGTGGCCCATCCTCAAACCCTCGGCCCCTCGGCCCCTCCCTTCCTTGGCGCCACTGGTCCCCCAGCCCCGGGGGCTCCCTTTCCTTCTCAAGGGGGAGCCTCCAGTCCCCACTGCTGGGTAAACTGCGCGTCCTTTAGGAGCAGGTCCCGCGTCACCTCCTCCGGGAAGCCCCAGGCACTGCGCAGACAAGGGTGGAAGCCAGGCCTCCTGGACTGAGGCGCTGCTGACCCATCCCAGCAGCTGTGAGGGGCTGCGCCATCCTTCGGTCACACTGGTCCCCAGGGCTCACGCCACGGCCGGCCGGCGGGGGTGGGGCGAGGAGCCTGGCGCGTGGGAGGGCACGGCCTCTGTCAGGACCTGCTCCCCGGTCGCCGCCAAGGGCTGGGGCCGAGCCGCCTACCTCTCCGGGCCTCAGTTTCCTCTCTCCTCTACGAGGATCAGAGGGCACAGTGCCGGGTACATAGAAGGCGCCTGGCCTGGTGTTTGCTGCTGGAGCGGGCAGGTGAGCCCAGGAACACAACTCGAGGGTGCGAGAGCGCCACAAGCCGCTCTGGACAAGAGGCTGCCGGTCCAAAGCATCTTCCTTCCTCCGGACCCCAGGCCTGGCGCGCTCAGCACCACAGTGCCTGCCTCACCCTGACCTGAGCCCCTGGGGTTGCGGGGGCTGCTCAAGGTCAGCCTGGGGAGCGCTGGGAACCCCGGGGGGCGGACACAGGACAGGCCAGACCCCGGGTGGTTCCTTGACCCCTTTGGGTCTTTTCTTCACCTGTTCAGTGGGGCTTGCGTCTGCGCTGCAGGGTGATATCAGGGGCCCACCAGGTCCCAGGTGCCCACGTTGGCGGCAGGAAAGTGGCCCTTGTGCCACGGGCTGGTGTCATTCCCTGCGACCAGTGACATTCCCTGACCTTGCCGTGTGACAGTGGGGCTGTGGATGGCGTGTGGGAGGCTCACAGGCTGGACCCAGTCCTGCCCCCACCCCCCGGCTCTGGTGGGGCCCAGGAAGCGGCCTTGTTGTCCTGGGCCCGGGGAGTTCCTTGGGTCCCCTCCGTGGGACCTCACGGCTGTCACGACCACATCCCAACCAGGACCCCACTCCAATGAGCTGTTGGGGCTCCTGCCTTTTCCTGGGGGTGCCTTGGAGCTCGGGGTGGGGGGCCCGGCGGGCTGGGGAGAGCCAGGCAGGAGAGCTGGCACTGGGGGGCCCTGGCCTCAGCACAGAAGGTCCTTTGTGGGGCCTCAGCTTCCTTGTCTGTGGCCTGATAATCCCAGGCCCTGGGAAGACGCCCCAGACCCTCCGCTTGGGCCCCGGGGAGGTGACCCATGGGGTTTTCACTGGTTGCCCCTCCCCTTGGGGTAACTGAGAAAGCGGCTTCCTTTTAATTAAAGTTCTGCAAAGGCCCCGAGCACCCCGGGATAGGAAAAGCAGAGATGCAGGATAATTAGCCAGACAAAAGGCAAATCCTCTTAGCATCTCCCTGGGCGATGGCAGGCTAATTGGTCGATGTTCCTGCCACCCGCCCTGGCCAGACACCCGGCTTTCCCCAGCCTCCTGCCGTTCGCTGACCCCGAGGCCACACCTGCCCCGCTGTCCAGCGTGGGAACCCAGCGGGGACTCCGATTGCCCTCTGATCTCCCTGCCCCGCCAGGCCCTCTGCTCAGCCCCCGGTCCCTCCCTCGTCGCCCCTAAGAGCCAGGGTGAGCAGCACTGGCTGGTCTCCCTGGAGCCCCCGGAGCCCGGGGCAGGTGTCCCCACGCCGCCCCAGAGGCACGCTTTCCTGCAGCCACGTTCCAGCCTCAGAACACCCTGGACCTTCGCTGGGGCCAGCCCCTCTGCCCGGCAGGCCCCCTCCCGGCCTACACCCCGACCCCAGCCCTGACCCCAGCACAGCTCGAGCTCCTGGGGCAGAAGTGGCCGAGGAGGCGCTTCTCGGAGACCAGCCTCAAAGGCGAGAACCCGCCCCCGTGGCCCTCAGAGCAGGTGCCCTTGCCGACTGCAAAGCCCAGCTCTCCAACCGGTCCCCGTCCTCTTCTGTCCCCAGGCAGGGAGAGAGTCCTATCCAAGCACTCGGGGCCCCGCACAGGGCCAGCACACGGCAGGCACTCCAGGGCAGCCGAGGTTTCCGCAGACGTGTGAGGAGGAGGAGGGGGCTGGTTCTGAGAGCCTGGATGGTTATCAGTGAACAAGAAGGAAGGAAGGAGAGAGGGAAGACAGGGAAGAAGGGAGTTCCCCCTGTGGCTCAGCAGGTTAAGAACCTAACTAGTATCCGTGAGGACACAGGTTCAATCCCTGGCCCCGCTCAGTGGGTTAAGGATCCAGCATTGCCATGAGCTATGGTGCAGGTTGCAGACGCAGCTCGGATCCCGCGTTGCTGTGGCTGTGGTGCAGGCCGGCAGCTGCAGCTCTAGTTCCAACCCTCGCCTGGGAACTTCCAGATGTTATGGGTGTGGCCCTAAAAAGAAAGATAACAAAACCAGGAAAGAAGGGAGGGAGAGAAAACAGGAAAGAAGTTGGGAGGCAGGTCCTGACGACCAGACCTCGGCACCTGCAGGGTCATCAGACCCCCGAGGGCGTGAAGCCCAGTGGGAGGCCCAGTGCACTCCCACCTTCGCTGAAAATCCCTCTGAAACGGCCACTTTTCCGGTCCCGCTCCGTGACGCCTTTCGCTGGCAGTGGCCCCTGGTGGGATCCCTGAGCCGCAGGCACCAGCATCCGTGTCCGCCACCCTGGACAGAGCGAGAGCAGCGGGCCTGCCTCTGGTTCAGGCTAGGAGGCCAGGGAAGTCGGGGCCACGGTCACGGGCAGGGGTGCCGGGCGACGGGGAGGGCCCGGGGCTCGGGGCTCAGTGACGAGTGCCCAGAGGGGGGCCGGCCTGGCCTGAGGTCACCGCAGGGCTCCTCGGGGCAGCCCTGGGCCCCCTCCTGCTGCCCCCAGCCCGCGGGATGGTGAGTCAGCCCCGCAGCGTGGTCTGAGGCCTCGGGCTTTGGTGGTTTCCAGTTGTGGAGAGAGAGAACAGATGTTTGTTTTCCCTGCAGCGAAGGGGGGTGGCGGGGGCGGGGGCGGAGGGAGCTGACCCTGCTGGTTCTCACACTGGCGCAGGCACCCCCGGAGCCCCCGAAGGAAGGAAGCCTCGGGGACAGGCTGCCGGCGGGGGGACGGGGAGGGGGGCCGGGGCCTCCCACCGCACTCCTGGGGCAGGCGGCCAAAGCCAATCCCACAGGCCAGTTCCTGGAGCGGGATGTTGGGGTTTCCGAGGTCGGGAAGGAACTGGCAAAGCTCGATTCATGATGTCACCGGCCCAGCCCCGTCCCAGCTACCGCCCCGCGAGGATGAGAGGCACCCTGGGGGCTGCGGCGGGTGCCTGTCCCAGAGGGAACCTGGACGTCCCTGCCCCTGGACACCTGGATTCTGGCTGCTAGAGCCACCAACCCGAGGATGCCGGGAGGTGGGGACCCAGGGTACCCATTCAGCGGCATCGAGGGGGTGTTTCCTGAACCGAGAGAGCATCTTTCTAAGACGCAGACATTCACCCGTGCTGGGTGGGGACAGCGGACCCTCCTCTCAGCGGGCCCAGGCCTCAGGCTCCCCGAGGGGACAGAGATCCCCCACCCCCAGCCCAGGGCCGAGGTGCAGAGTCAGGGGGCGCACGGCCTGCAGCACAGACGCCCCTGTCCCGAGCCTCCCAGGTCAAGGACCCCGCCCAGCGGGAAGAGTCTGAACGAGAAGCCATCTGCTTTCTCCTTTTCTGGGATTTCCAGCTTTCTGCCGCAAACACTATTTTTTCTGGAACTTTTTAATGAAGTACAACCCACAGGAAAGTGGACACAGAACTGTACAGCTCAACGAATTTTCGCTAAACCAAGCCTTGCACGTAAGCGGCACCAGATCAGAAACAGAACGTGGCCAGCTCCCGGAGGCCCCGAGCCCCTCCTGGCGGCGGTCCCACTGCGGCCGCGCTCCTCGCCCCTGCCCGCTCGGAACCTCGCAGCGATGGGCGCGGCCTGGCCTGCGGCTGACTGGGTTCTGGGCTCCCAGCCGGGTTCGGGGCGATCGAGGCACCGAGTGTATATTCTCCAAGCTTCATGCTATGCATATATCCCCCCCCCCCCCGCTTTTTTTTTTTGGTAGGGCTGCGCCTGTGGCATCTGGAGGTTCCCAGGCTAGGGGTCGAATTGGAGCCACAGCTGCCAGCCTGCACCACAGCCACAGCAACGCCAGATCTAGGAGAGGCGTCTGTGACCTGTGCTGCAGCTCGTGGCAGTGTCTGATCCTTAACCCACTGAGAAAGGCCAGGGATCAAACCTGCGTCCTCGCAGACACTGTGTTGGGGTCTCAACCCTCTGAGCTACAACGTGAACTCCTGTGCATCCTAATAACACACTTTCTAGGCATCAGTTATCCCTCCGTAAAGCTGGGAGCAACTTTAGCTTGCATCAGCAAGCGGAAACGGTGTTGGGGAGATTCCCCGACATGGTTGCGTGTGGTTGTGACCCATGTAACGCCCCCACCCCCCACTTTTTTCCCCTTTTTTGACTGCCCATCAGCATCTGGAGCTCCGGGGGCCAGGGGTCAGATCCAAGCTGCAGCTGTGACCTACTCCGCAGCTGGGGCAACACCAGATCCTCAACCCACCGCCCAGGGCCAGGGATCGAACCTGTGTCCCCGTGCTCCTGAGATGCCACAGATCCCTCGCACCGCAGCGGGAACTCCACCCCTTTTTTAACAGGTCTTTTTTTTTTTTTAGAGCAGTTTTATTTTACCAAAAAAAAAAAAAAAAAAAAACGGAGGGAAAAAAACAGAATTCCCATATACCCCCTCCTCACCAGCTGGAGTCTCCCCTCTGATGAACCTCTCCTGTTCCTGTGATGCATTTGTTACCATGGATGAGCCCACAGCGATTTATTGTTATTCATAAAGTCTAGAGGTGACATTAGGGGTCACTGAGTGTTACACATTCTACAGGTTTTGACAAATGTAGAGTGCCACAGCATCACGGTACCGTACAGAGCGTTTTCACTGCCCTAAACATCCCTGTGCCCCTACTATCCCCTACCTGCCCCCCACCCCCGGCCCCATCCAGCTCCTGGCCACCATTGGTCTTCTAACTGACTCCATGGTTCTGCCTTTTCCAGAATGTCAGAGTTGGAATCATACAGCCAGTAGTCTTTTCAGACTGGCCTCTTTCACTCAGTGATATGCATTTAAGGTTCCTGAGTATCTTTTCATGACTTGATAACTCATTTCTTTCTTCAGCACTGAGTAATATTCCACTGTATTCCATCCTTTCCACTTGCACGCTGAAGGAGATCTTGGCTGCTTCCAAGTTTGGGCAAATTACAAATAAAGCTGCAAAGAATGTCCACGGACGGGTGTTTTGTGTGTTTGTTTGGTTTTGCTATTTTAGGGCTGCACCTGCGGCATGTGGAGGTTCTCAGGCTAGGGGTCCAGTTGGAGCCGCAGCTGCCGGCCTACACCACAGCCACAGCAACACAGGATCCAAGCCACGTCTGCGACCTACACCACAGCTCACGGCAACGCTGGATCCTTCACGCACTGAGCGAGGCCAGGGATCGAACCCGCATCTTCATGGTTCCTAGTCGGATTCATTACCACTGAGCCACGACGGGAACTCCTATGTACAGGGTTTTATGTGAACATGCTTTCCACTTCTTTGGGTAAATACCAAGGAGAGTGAGTGCTGGAACACATGGTCAGAGTGGGTTTAGTTTTGTAAGAAACCACCCACTTTCTGCCTACGATTCTGCATTCCCACTGGCAACGAACAAGAGTTCCCGTGGTCCCACGTGCGGGTCAGCCCTTGATGCTGTCGATGACTTGGATGTTGGCCATCCTGACAGCTGCGCGGTGGTGTCTCATGGCTGTCGTAGCTTGCGTTTCCCTGACTGTATAGGACAGTGAGCATTGTGCATATGCTCATTTTCCACAAGTGGGTTTATGGAACAAGCCATTGCACATGCTGACTTGTCACCTTGGGTGGCGTATCGTTTCAGACTTAATGCCAGTTTTAAAAACTGAGCTGTTGGCTTTGTCGCTGAGTTTTAAGAATTCTTTGTTATTTTTAGGATCCCAGTCCTTCATCAGGTGTGTTTTGCAGATATTTTCTCCCAGGTTGGGCTTCTCATTCTTTTGCCATTTTCTCTCACAGAGCACAAGTCTTCAATTCTAATAAAGTCCAGCTCGTCAATTATTTCCTTCATGGATCCCACCACTGGGGCCACAACTGAAAACTCATCGCCGTTATCAAGACCACCAAGGCATTGCCCGTGTTATTTTCCAGGAGTTCTAGGGTTTTACATTTTACATTGAGGCCTATGATCCATCTTGAGTTAGTTTTTGGGAAGGCTGTAAAGTCTGTGTTCAGATTCTGTTTCGGCCTGTGGCTGTCCAGCTGTTCCAGTGCCACCGTTTGTCGAAAAGGCGTATCTTTGTTTCTTTGTGTGGTGCCGTCATGGCAGGTCAGCTGCCAGTGTTAGGGTGGGGTCTCTTTCTGGACTGTCTGATCTCTCCCATTAATTTACTGATTTATTTATGCATTAATACCACACCATCTTGATTTCTATAGCTTCACAGCCCTGGGTATGGTGCGTTAGTTTAGCTTTCTAGTAAGTCTTATGGAACACTCCTTTTAATTAAGTAGGGTGGCCCGTACTGTTTTTAAGATGCTGTGGTAGAAAGCACTCTGCCTGCAGCTGGCCCGCTGTTTAGGGGTGTCTGCTCTGCTCGCTCCCTGGTCCCTGGGGGTGACTTCCAGGCCCCCATGGCCCCTGGGTGACAAGGACAGGAGAGGAAGGGGACCCACCCTCATCTCCCCATTGCTGGTGAGTCTGATTTTGTTTCTCGGGCTTGTGGTGAGTGTGTGAAGAGAGGGGAGAGGGACTTCCTCGCTGTGGGTTGAGCATTAACCATTTAACAGCCAGACCAGGCGAGGTGGGGTCCCCCGAGGTGGACATCTCCCACTCTGGCTTCCCATAGCCATGACAGAGAGAAGACCCCTATCCGCGCCGCGGCAGACGCCGGGGCGGGGGAAGGAGGCGAGGAGGGGAGCCGAGACCCCAGGGGAGACCTTGGGCAGGTCACTCCCTCTCTGAGCCCCTGTTTCCTCACCCACAAAATGGGCACTAGCCCTGCCCAGAGAGGGAGCGAGGCCAGTTCAGGCAACTGGCAGACAGCCCCCTGCAAACTGTAAAGTGCCAGCCGGACCCGGGAAGGTTAAGGTTGGCTGGGGCGTTAGCGTGGGCCGGGCTGCCCAGTGAGGTGTGAAGATGGGCTGGGAGGAGGCTTCCCAGTACTTCTGTCCCCATTGCACGGTGTTCCCCTGTCCTGAGGGACAAGGGTGTAACCTGCCAGGCACCAAGGGAGGCGCAGGAGGTAATGGGGCCCCAGACCAGCTCTTCCCGCCCCTGCCCCAGCTCACTCCCAGGCCGGGCCAGCCCCCTGGCAAAGCCCTGCTGTCGAAACAACAGCAGGCCCGGTGCTTCCTGAAGGAACTCTTAAGAAATAAGACTGACGAGGGAGGGGTGTATCCTGCCCCCGCTGGGACGCCGGGCCTGAGAGCTGAGACTGGTTCTCTGGGCCACATGGAGTCATGGAGTGTTCCTGAGCTTGGAGGGGATGATGGGCGGGGAGTCACCCTGGTGGCCCCTGGACTCTGTGATTTTCAAGCCCCTCTCAGGACATCTGTTCCCTTGACTAAGAGACGGTCCATCCGGCATTGGCGCGAGGCTTCACCGAGCCAAGGACACGAGGCCCCGGGTGGGCTTGGGAGACCAGGGGCGTCAGGGATCAACAGCAGCCCCTGCTGCACTTGGTGCCAGGTTGGGGTCCTGATGGGGACCCCGGGGCTCTCAGGGACGGTTACGGCCCTGGGGATGCAGCCCGGGTCAGCCCAGTCAAAAGGGCAGGGTGGCACACCGTAGGCCTGGCAGAGTCATTTGTCAAGCCAGCCCAGGCTCCCGCAGAGGACGTTAAAAACTGGCCAAACCAGTCACAAGCGCGGGCTCCCCAAGCAGCAGCTCTTCAGTCCGTTTTTACCAGGAGCTTCTCCCTTCCTGCCTCTGAGGCCAAGCGGCCAGGCACGGCCTCACAGTGGTCGGGTCGGGTCAGACATGAGCCTCCCTTTGCCGGAGACCCCGCCTCCCCTCCTCCTCTCTCCAGGCCCCCCACCTTGGCCCCCCACCCTCCAGCAGCCCTGTCCGAACTCGGACTGCCCCTGGGTCCTCGCCTCCCTTTTCTGCCAGGCTGACTCCCGCTTACCTTTTGAGACAAAAATCCAGAACCCTCCTCCTCCAGGAAAACTGCCCTGATTTTTCTTTGGGCGGAGCCTTGATCAGGGAGACCCAGGGGGCATGGGAGCCCTGCGTGAAGGTCAGGACAGACGGCTTCCTGGAGGAGGTGATAATGGAGCAGAGGTTTAAGTCAAAAGGATACCAGCAGGAGTTACAGAAGAAGGAGGGTTAGGTGGGCCTCACCAACCTCTCACATCTTTATGGAAATGGGCAGGGTGCACAGTGGTTAAGAAAGTGAGCTCTGGAGTCCCCACTAGTGTAAAGTTGGGATCGAATCGACTCCTCCTTCTCACTGTGACCGTGACCTCAGACTGGTCACTCAGCCTCTCTGTGTTTTGCAAGAGGGCAGTAGCCGTGACTGGGTGTGGGGACTGAATGTGGAAAGTGGTAGGATCAGGGCCAGCCCAGCAAGTGCAGGGACACGGTCCCCCATGGCCATCTTGTCACAGGTGCTCCTGTGGTGAGCGTTTCCAGCTCCATGGCCGGCTGGCCGGGGTCTCTGAGACCCCAGGAGCCTGTTCTGGGGGCCAGGAGCTGATGCAGACTGTCTGGCCCTGGAGGGAGCCTCCAAAGCCCTTAGTCCCGGGGGAGGGATGGAGACCAGGGGGAGGATCAGAGACCCCAGGAGTGAGTAAAGGACCCCAGAGTGGCGACAGAGACCGGGGGAGGGACAGAAACCTCAGGAGTGTGACAGAGACCCGGGCCTGGCGGGGCAAAGGGGGAGCAGAATTCCCAGCACTGTGACAAGGACCCCGTGGGGGGACACAGGAATCCCAGGTGTCCCATGGGCCACAGGACCAGGGACTGTCCAGGCCCAGGGAGGGGCGGAAGGGGAATCGCGGCTGGGCCCCCGGGCAGGCCAGGCAACAGTCAAAGCTGGGAAACGAGTAATTTCTCGTCCAAACACTTTTGGACACTTTTGGAAAGGGTGCGCACCGCTGAAAATCATTTAAATTACCGGTCGTTTGAACCAACAAAATGAATATTATTGTAACGTTAGTTCTATAAAATAGTCGTATTCAAAAAAATTGTTTTAAACAATACGATTATTTCTGACATGATTTAAATAAATTATATCAGTGCCCACTAAGTCCCATTTTAAAAAATAAGCCTCTCCTTAGTATTGATTATGAATATTAAAAACAACACGTGGAAGGTTGATTCTTGGCATCACTCACAACTTGGAGCCCCTCTGTCTCTATTTGCTCCTGGAATTTCTCTCCACCGTGTGTCGCTCTGTTTTGTTTTGGCTGCGCCCACGGCACACAGAAGCTCCCAGGCCAGGGTGGAAACTGCACCAGAGCAGCGACCTGAGGCGTAGCAGTGACAAAGCCAGATCCTTAACCCACGGCGCCACCAGGGGACTCCCACAGCCTATTTTTTCTAATAAGGTCTTATTCTTTTCAAAGTTTATTTCCATCAATTTCCCAGTAATCTCCAAAGTTGCACGTGATGTGTGTTCGCACCTGTGCCCAACGCTCACGTTTCAGTTGAGAAGATTCTTTGACGCTAGAGCTGGGGGACCTGGGGAGCTCAGAGCAGATTCTGTAAACAGACCAAGTTCTAAATTCTAATTTTCTGTGTTGAAATGTATAAATACACCCACCTCACAGAGTCCTTACTGTCTTTGGTCTCCACTCAGGGTGCAGATGATCCAACAGCCAAAGACAGACAGTAAGACGCAAACGTGTCAAGTAAATTGTCTCCATTCATGATCCTTTTTTAAGGATTCTGCAAATTTAGAGGCTGTGAAACCGTGGGTCTTTTCTAGCTCCTCCCATTTTCAATCCAGAATATAAATTTAGCCAATGAATAATAGGAACTCCACCCACAGACGCTTCTCACGTGTTCAGCTGCTCCCACGAGCGACTGCGCCGTTACAGGATGAAGTTTTGTCACCTGTGTCTCTCTCTGGCGACGGGGATCAGCTCCCTTCCTTTTTCAGGAATGGACTTTAACGTCTCCTGGTCTGCAAGCTGCATTTTGAATCCTTGCCATTCTGTCAAGGCTTCCAGCATTGAAAGTTTTTGAAAGACTTGATTACGGCCTTCTGACTTTTTTTTTTTTTTTTTGTCTGTATCTGCAGCACGTGGAAGTTCCCAGGCCAGGGGTCGAATCGGAGCTGCAGCTGCCGGCCTGCACCACAGCCACAGCCACGCCAGATCCGAGCCGCGTCTGCGACCTACACCGCAGCTCACGGCAACGCCGGATCCTTAACCCACTGAGCGAGGCCAGGGATGGAACCTGAATCCTCACGGACACTATGTCGGGTTCTTAACCCTTGAGCCACGACGGTCTCCCTTGACCCTCAGGGCCTCTGACTTGCTACTTACAACCATGAACTCTGTGTGCCTCAGAGCCAAGCTCCTCTCGCCTCCACTGGTTTATGCAGCAATCAGAACACTGCTTCACCACCAGAGTCTGCGTGGCTCTCAACCGCGGCCAAAAGAAACCCTTTTGTCTTTGTGCTGAACTCCCATCGGAATTCACAAGCATGTCCATGATCAGGTCACCCGCGTCACCTGGGTGGGACCGACCTCTGAGAGCTTTACGCTGGTCGCATAAATGGGGTGGAAACACTTGCTGATGGTCTGGGCCGTCCGTGGGCCAGGTCTGGGAGCGGGGTGGTCGGCCCCAGGGGCCGTGAGCCAGGGAGGCGGTGTCATCCCTCCTCCCGGGACTCCCGCCGGCCACCCCGCTCCTGGAGGCACAGGCTTCCCCCCCGGGCAGCTCCGGGGGAGGGCTGAGGGGTGAGAGGCGGGCCCTGTGCAGACCCCCGCGCTTCTCCCCTGGACTCAGCCACCCACAGTCCAGAGCTCGGGGCCGGGACCAGGCAGCAGCGGGAGACTGAGGCTCTGAGCCTGTGGGTGCCCCACCCGAGTGGAGCCAGGACAGAGCCCCGGGTGAGAGCCAGGGCGCAGCTGGGATTGCTGCCCACGGGGAGGGGGGCCCCACGGGGCTCTGCCAGGAGGTCGTGGCTCCTTGGGGACATCCCAAATCCATTTCGGCCACAGCCTGACCCGCCCCCACACCCACGGCTCCGTGTTCTGGGCGCTGCTTCCAGCACCTCCATGACCACCCAGCCCTCAGGCCTCCTGAGGTTCTGTGGAACACAGTTTGGGGAGCACTGGGCTGTACCCGCGTTCCGCCCCACTGATGCGAGTGCGCTCGGAGGAGCAGGAGGCCCGGCCCGGCAGAGAGAGCCCGCGACAGGTAGCTTCTGGATTTCTCACCCCTGGAGGGCCGCTGCCTTCCTGTGCAGCCTCCCGCTGTTCCCTCCCTGCCCGCCTCCGTCTCCCCACTTGTACAGTGAGGTCACTGGCCCTTCACGCTGTTGGGAGCCGTGACCCTGGGGCCCCGAGATGAGATGGCCGCACAGGGGTTCAGTGATGGGGCTTCAGGGTGTCCAGGGTCCACGGAGTTCCCATTGTGGCTCAGCCATGATGACCCGACTAGCATCTGTGAGGACACGGGTTCTATCCCCGGCCTCGCTCAGTGAGTTAAGGATCCAGTGTTGCCACAAGCTGAGGCGTAGTTTGCAGATGCGGCTTGGATACTGCGTTGCTCTGCTTGTGGTGTAGGCCGGGAGCTGCAGCTCCTGGGAATTTCTGTATGCTGCAGGTGTGGCCCTCAAAATAAAATAAAATAAAATAAAAGAGAGAGAGAGCCAGGAAGGGACCTGTACCAAGGTTGTGAGCATTGCGGGCTGGCAGAGGCTGGGGAGCTGGGTGGGGGCGTCCTGGAGGTACTGGGGAGGGGGGTGCTGCTGCCGCCCCCAGGAGAGGGAGGGCAGGGGCCAGGACAGGCAGTGGGGTGTGAAGGTGGGAGCAGCTGGTTCAGGATGCCTCTTAAAGGTAGAACCAACAGGAGTCGCTGATGGATGGACTGTGGGGCGAGAGGAAGAGGCGGCTGGGAGGTTCAAAGTTTTGGTCCGAGGGCTGTTTGCTGACTGAGGCGGGACGGGCTGGGGTCAGAGCCGGGAGGACCGTGAGTACAAGGAGGAGACCCTCACCAGGAAGCAAGCCGTCTCGGAGCGACAGGTGGCCCTGGGTCTGACAGGATCACAAGGGCGCGACCCTCTGGGGCCCAGCGCTGGCTCCTTTTTCTCCATGACAGCTTGACTACCGCAAGTGTCCCAGCACCTCCCCTCTGCTCCCTCGTCCCGGTGCCCAGAGCTCTGCGGGCTGCGGAAGCAGGGGCGAGGTCCTCAGACTCGCGTGATTTAGCCCTGACTTTCGCAGATTAGAAACTAGACTGAGGCCGGTGGGAGGGGAGCGTGTGCCCCGAGGCCCACCTTGGTTAATGGGGAGAATATTCACCGCAGGCCTGCGGATCCCCGTCTGGGTCCGAGCTCCCCACGGCCTCTGCCAGACGGGAGTGGGAGCTCACGGGGGCGGTTACTGGCCCCAGGCCTCAGGGCCGGCGCGGGGATTTGGACCCGGGTGTCGGACACCAAAGCCACTGTTTTTCCAGGGCTCGCGCCTGCCTCTGGGCCTGTGGGAATTTTCTGTCCCCAGAGCCTGAAAGGCCAGAGGGGCGGGGGTGCTGAGTCCAGCTGATGGAGGGGAAAGGGCCGCATGCTTTTTGTGGTTGAATTATCCAAACACCGAACCACTCTATCCGCCCGGGCGGCTGTGAACCGCCGGCTTTGTCCTGCCTGAGAACAGCGGGGTGTGTGCAAAGCCAGACAAAGGCGGGCGCTGACGCGGCCTTTTCCATGGCCCGGCGGAGAAAGAAAAGGCCGCGGACAAAGCCCGGCCGGAGTCAATGCAGCGGGGGCGGGGGCTCGGGCTTTAGTCACGGTGGGGCTGGCGGGAGGTCCCGGGGCCCCCACCGAGGGTCCCGCCCGTCGGGCCTGCTGAGAGTGGGTCGGGATGGGAACCGAGTGCCAGGAGCCGACCTGCCAGGGCCCTCTGTCGCTCCCGAGGAGGGGACAGCTCCCAGGGCTGCGAGGCCCACCCCCGGGGGAGGCATGACGGGCACACCAAGAGACACCCCAGGTCCTCGCTGCCATCAGCCCCCACCCAGCCTGGCCCCCCAGGCCTGGTCTCACCACTCCTGCCTGGGCGAGGCCGCCCAGCCCAGCAGCCAGCAGCCCCTCAGGGGAGTCCAGCCAGCAATGGGCCAACACTGACCTCTCAGAGCCCGTGTATAGTGAGGATGGGGCGGGCGGCTGGGGTGGGGTGGGGAAGGAGTGACTGTCTTCAGAGTTGCAGCCCTTAGGGGCCGGGTGACAGGTCCCCCGGCTGCGGCTGGGGGCCCCTTTGTGCTCACTTCTGCTCTCTGGGCCCCGGCTCTGCTCCAGGGATGGGTGGCCCAGGAGGGACCCCAGGTTCAATGCCAAGCTTAAGAGGCTCAGAGAGAGGCTCCAGCCAGACAGGAGACTCAGCGGGAAGCACAGGCAGGAAGCTCCCCGGGGACTGTCTGAGGATCCCAGGCTGCGTCCCGGCCCGTGGACGGGCAGGCGGCCCCCACGTCTTCGCCCGGGGCCCCGGCCGCAGGGAGCCTCAGGCCAGCGCGGGAAGCAGGTGGGTGCTTCCTCCTCAGGCCAAAGGCTTGGAGGGAAGGACGAGCGGACAGGGACAGAAGGAAGGAGGGGGTCCTGGGAGGTGGGGCACACAGCTCCGGCGTGGCGCAGGGGTTCCTCGCGAGCACTGAGGTCACAGAAGCGGGAGCTGCCGTTTTACCAGA
This sequence comes from Catagonus wagneri, assembly GCA_004024745.2. Classification (NCBI taxonomy): domain Eukaryota; kingdom Metazoa; phylum Chordata; class Mammalia; order Artiodactyla; family Tayassuidae; genus Catagonus; species Catagonus wagneri. The sequence continues at coordinate 220,731 of PVHT021183617.1, forward strand.
AAGGGGAGCCTGGAGTGACCGGCTCGTTCCCGCCTTTCAGGACACTTGCCTTCTCGAGGCTGCCTCGAGAATGGGCAGCGGGCAGGCCCAGCTCCAGGCAGGTGGGCCCGCGGGAGGCTGCCCTGGACGGTTCCAGAATGAATTTGGCGAAGGTGAGGGCTGGCGGTGGAGCCGGCCGTCAGGAATCCCCAGGCTGAGGGGAAAGGAGAGGGGCCTGGGGCCAGCGGGGGGCCGTGCCACTACGGGGGGCGTCTAGACACCAAAGAGCAAGCCCTGGAGACAAGGGCCTGACCTGCCGGGCCTGGGACAGCCTCGCCACACACCGTGGTGACATCATTTCATCCTCAGAGCCGCCCGGCGGGCGTTGTCTCATTTCTGCCCAGAAACTGCGGCGCAGAGGGGCTGGGAGGGCCTGAACTGATCCCAGCCCACAGCTGACCCCGAGCCCCTGGGCCATCCTGCAGCGGCAAGTGCCGTGTCCAAGCAGGTGAGCCCGGCCCCCCTTAGGGACCCAGGGAGCACTCGGGACCTCAGAGCGTGGCCCACTGGAAAGACACCCAGGCCTGGTCCAGGGAGGGCGTCACCCTCCCTTAGGCAGAGCAGGGCCCCTCAGAGGGAAGGTGGAGCCCCCAGCCTCACCTGGCCCCCGTGGCCCTCGGAGGCCTGCCCCGGCTCCCATCTGGGTCCCATCAGCTCTGCCCTCCGCCAAGAGCGTGTGGCGTCCGTGGGAGTATGAAAAACAGCCGCAGGGCCCGCCTGCTGCCGACAGGCCTGGCTGCCCCCCGGCTGGGAGGGCGCGTTTCTGACGAGGAAGCGAAGCCGATCCATCTCCCATCAGGTGGTGCCCTGGAGGCCGCCCAGGCCCCCGCCCGGCCCTGGCCACCAGGCTCCGGCCACGATCTTCCGCCAGGATGTGACTAAAGCCCTGGCCGAGGCCTGCGGGCCACTTGTGGGGGGCGGGGGGAGGCGCCGCAGGGGCCCAGCGGGCGCTCAGAGGCTCAGGACTGAGAAGGGGGCGACCAGCCGCTTCCAACAGGTCCCGGGAGGACTGTCCGGGTTCCAGCCCCAGCCAGGCCCGGCGGCCCACAGCAGACAGCCCCAGGTTTGGGTCTCGGCTTCGGCATCACTGGGCCTCCGCTTCCCCAACTGGGAAGTGACCGCGACAATACTCGATCCACAAGCCTGTTGTGACCGGCAGGAACTGAGTTCATTTACACCCACACCCCAGCATGGCCCTGGTCTGAAGCAGGTGCTCAGTGAATGGCACCTTGCCCTCTGAACAGTCCAGAACTTTCGGGGACTTGGCCTAGGGTGTCAGAGACACCTTCGAAAGGGGCAGGAACGAGACCTCGGCCTGCATCACGGCCTCCTTACAGGCCATCCCATCGGGCTCAGCAAAACTTCCCTAAGGTCCTACAGCAGCCCTGGCCTTGGGTGCAGGGTCCAGGGTCCAGGCCTAAGGATCCCAAGTTGGCCTCTGGGGGTGGCGTGGGCGGCTGTGTGGGTCGCACGTGCTGGGGGCAGCAGGGCAGAGCTGCCCCAGACAAGGAGGCGGCTGGACCGCCTGTCCCTCGGTGAGTTGGGCCCCCTCTGTCCCCTCCAGGGCAGGAGGTGTGGGGGGGTTGCTACTGTCCCCGACTCTGCAGGTGGCCGTGCGGGCCCCGGGGATGGGATGTGCAGTGGGCACTCTGCTAAGCCTGCGGGACCTGAAGCCGCCTGGGAAAGGCATCTGTGTTGTGGATAATGAGGGCGGAGGGGGCGTAAATTCCAAAAAGCCTCTAATGTGTTTGGAGAAAGCATGTGAACTGCTCGAATGCTCGGTCACCGCTGGTCACCGCCCGGCCTGGCCTTTGTTCCCTGGCCTCTGGGGGCTGGAGTCTGGGGGTCAGGGGGCCTCCTCACCGTCAGCAGAATAGGGCAGGTCCTGTTCAGATTGGGGGCGGGGGTCAGCCCACCGCGCCCCCACCTCCGGGTAGGCCTCCCTGAACACAGGGCCCACCCTGGCCTCCCGAGGCCGCCTCAGGTGCGGGCAGGCGGGCAGGTGGTGGTGGCAGGGGGGACAGTCAGGGACCGAGGGGACACCCTGAAGGATGAGCGTGAGGAGTAAGGGGAGCCTGGAGCCCCGGGGGCCTGGGGAGCAGGGCTGTGGGCCGTGGTGCCCGGCCCTCTGTCTGATGTTGGCCTCGGCTGTGTCCCTGGATCCAGAAGCCCCCCTCCTTGAGGGCCAGGGCCCTGCTCGGCCTCCTTGCTGATGGAGATGCGTACCCCAAGCTGACTTTCCGCCTGATTCTTGGGCGGGGGAGTCGGAGGCCCTCAGGCTCTAAGAGCCTGCCTGGCCTGCTGCTGGCTTCCTGGTGGCTTTCCCCGTCCAGGGCCCGCAGAACAGTCAGGCCGGTGTGGGGTCCTTTTGGGGAAGAGGCCACCGGCTGGGTCCAGGAAGACGGGCGAGGGGGAGGGTGCCTGACCTCGACCTTGAATGAGGCTGGGATGGGAGTGAACCGGGACACCGAGGCAGATGCTCTGGGGAGTGGGGGTGACATGGGGAGGGGTCACGTCATGTCACCATGGCTGGGGCTGGGACAGGACTGAGGACGGGGTCCGGACCCCCCAGCGGGGGCTCTTGGTGCTAAGTCACCTTTTCAGAAATTGCTAAGGACCCACTGCCCCGCTCACGGCCAGGCCATTCTCTCCAGGGGTCAGTGACAGGGGCCACCTCTTGGGGGCCTCTCAGGAGGGCTCTGTGCCAGGGACGTGGCCCGGCCCCCTGCCCACCCTCCCCTCCTTTAGCACCAGTTTCCTGCCCATCAGAGACCCGAGCTCTCTCTAAGCCTTATCCTGGGGCCGAGGCATCCGCAGGCCTCCCTTCCCCTGGCCCCTGAAAGTACCCGTTTGAGCCGCTAATGGCAGAAGCCACTGGGCACCTCACTGCTCCAAGCTCAAGGGGGCTGGAGGCTGCCCTTTACCTGTGCCCAGCGTCTGGCCCCAGTGACCCAGTCCTGGCCAGTGACCAGGCACTGGTCTGCGAGCTGCGCCTCTGGGAGTCCCGCTGGAAAGCGGCGTGGGCTGGACCTAGGGCTGGACAGGCACTGGTATCCGGAGTTCCCTCCTGCTGGACACGGACGCCGTCCACCCCGAGCGCACGGAGGGACCCGGTTAGCGGTCAATGGCACCGCGCTCCCCATCTGCCTCGAGCGACGCCTCCAAGCTTGGAATTATGGTTCCCAAATATGCACTTGCTTGGGGTTGCTTTTGAAAAGGTTAGGATTTAAGCACGACTCCGTAACACACACAAGCCCGGGGACAATCGAAACTACAGAGCAGCCAGGCCTGGGGCTGGCACGTGCCGGCTTGGGGAGGAAGCGCCCCGGGCTGTGGGCCACGCGGGCTCTCAGACGCTGCGCCCTCAGGTGGAGGAGGGTGTTCGGGGCACTCTGAGGACAGAGGGAGTCTCCCCCCAGCCTGCACCCACACGCCGGGACGGCCGGTCCCTTGGACCGGGGAACCGACCCAGGCTCGTTGCCGCCCCAGCACTTGGAGCCGAGTGGCTGCTCCGAAGATGCGTGCAGAGTCCAGATCTATGATGCGTGCCGGCTCTGGGCCCCTGGGCAAGTATCTTTCCCTCTCTGTGCCTCAGTTCATCATCTGTAAAATGGGCGTAAGGCTTTAGCAAGTAGAGAAAGAGTGCACAAAGGCCAACCGCCGTGCCCCCTGGAAGCCACCCCAGGAGGTTCGGGGTGGGGGAACTGCACGGGACAGGGCTGACGGCGGCGAGCCCGGGCGTGCAGGTCCCAGCACAGGGCCTGGCGTGTCCCACGTGCCTAGTAATGGTGGCGATGATGCTTATTATTATCAACAACATTATACTTGGCTGCGGGCAGACCACCGGCGCGAGCGTGGGCGGCGGGGATGTCAGGAACGCTCTGCAGGGTGTACGGGTGGAGCCTGCCGGGGTGAGGAGCAGGGTTTGGGGAGGAGCCCACGGGATGAGGCCCGGGGCTGGGGCGTGGGGAGTGCCACCCCCCGTCTGTAGAACACGGCTTAGGTTTTGCAGCTGCAAAGCCGGGCTCCGCAGTCCCTGCACGCTCCACTCCAGCCCAGCCCCGGTTCTAGGACCTGCCTTCCCAGCCTTGTCCCCTCCCTCTCCGTGCGCCCTGGCAGGTGTGGGGTGGAGCCCGCTCTTTCCCCTAGAGCGGTGGCACTTTGGGAAAGTGACTTAACCTCTCTGTTCCCAGGTTCCTCTCTGCTAATAACAGTAACGCTGCTTCCCCAGGGCCGGGTTGTCGGGGCTCGAGGGACATCCCAGCTGCTCAGCCTCGTGCCAACAGACGCCGGCCAGGCTGGCTCTGGGGACAGTGCCTTGAACCTCCAGGCCAGAGCTGGGACCCTGACCCATCGTCCCGGTCCCGCCAGGGGCCTCCTTGTCCACTCTGGCCAACTTGCTTAACACAAGGTCTGTACCGGTCAGCCTGACGGGCCCTGGAGTGGGAGCTGCCCCAGGGTGGGGACATGGGCCAGGGGTCACCTGGGACCGGTGCTGGGGTGCCCCATACCCTCAGCAGGGGAGCTGGGTAGGCCCCGCCCCGGATCAGAAATGTGCGCTGCGTCCAGAGGTAGCCTTTTTGGGCTTCCAGTGCGCGATATTTCCTCGTGTTAAGCCCCCGGGAGCGGCCTGACCGGGGAACGGGCGGTGAGACCCAGGCGTGGGGCAGGTCAGAGGCCAGCGGCTCGGCACTGGCAGAGCTGCGGCCCCAGGCTCGTCATGGCAGGGAGTCGGGGTGGAGGTGACGGTCCGGTCGGGCTCACTCACCCATCTTGAGCGATTTCAGTCACAGTCTGCGATGGACATATCCCAAAAGATGTGACACACAGGGAGGTCTGGGCTAGACGAGAGAGGTTGCCATGGCTACAGGCCCAGGGCTGGTGGGGCCGGCCTGAGCCTCGGCAGTTGGGCATCTGGTCTCCCCCCACTGAGGGAGGTGCCCAGCCTGGGGCCGGACACAGGGACACGCAAGAGAGGCACAGAGCCGGGGCAGCGGCGAGGCCCGCGTTTAAATCCCGGCCCGGAGGCCATGGGGCTCAGCCCCCCTATGTCCGGTTTGCTTGGCTCTAGGGAGATGAGCAGAGGCCCCTGGCAGAGCGTATGCGGAGGAGAGCCCGTTACCAGCACTACTGCTTCTGCGTCACGCCCATCGCCGTGTTCCCAGGGCTTGTGGCGCTGGGGACATCCCAGAGGCCTGGCTCACTGGAGCCACCCCGCAGGCCGGCCGCTGAGGGAACCGCCAGGCGGTCAAGTTTAAGCAGAGGCCTCCCTCGCTTCACTGGCTTCGCCACCAGAAACCCAAACCCCAACAACAAAACGCGGCACCAGCCCCCACCAGTGCCTTTGTGTCTGCGGAGCCTTGTACCCACTGGGACGTCTGTGGCGGCCCCGGCGGGGGACACGGCCAGACAAGGGCCGCGTTCTGAATGGGGCCTCGGGGTGTCTGCATTCACCAGGGTCCTGTGCCTGGGGGTGGCTGGGGGTGGGGTGTCCTTTGGGACCCGCCCCCCAGGACCCCTCCTGCATTCTCTCCCCAGGGTGGTCCCCGGCTGTCCCAGTCCCCAGCGCCTGCCATCGCCCCTGAGGGATGCCCACGGGTCCTGTGGGTATTGTCCCGGGGCCACCTGTCCTGTCCCGGGCGGGCGCTGGGGTCATGACTGCTCTGGTTCATTCACACGGGCTGAAAGGAGGCCCTTCCAGGCAACACCCTCCTCCGGGCCGCCTCTGAACCGCGCGGGGGGAGGGGCGGCACAGAGGCAAACAGTATTTTTTCTGTTCTCTCCTCTGCACGAACGCAATTCAATTAGGACAGAGGAAGCCCAGGCCCAGCCAGAGAGTGTTTTAAAAATCCTGCGGGAGAGAACCCCCCTCTCCCACCCTGGCAAACTCTGCAAAGCAATCCGCGAATAGATGCGATCGATGGGTCCTGTGCGTTTTTCCTCCCCAAATGCGTAGGATGCTGCCGGAAAGTTCTCGCCCGCATGCATCCACGGAGGCCAGGTGGTAGGGAAGTCTGAGGAATACAAATGGCGCTCACTCCAGCCGCTGACCCCTTCCCTGGCCCACAAACCGGGGTATGAAAGCAAGACTGTCCCTGAGAAGAGGGGTGGCCAGCAAACCAGGCCAACTCTGCCGCCTCCCTGTGCCAGAGCCTGGGCAGGTCACAGGGTCACTGGGCTCTGAGGGGAGAGCGCTTCTCGCCGGAGCCTCCTCCGCTCTCAGTCCGGGACTTGGCCGCTGCCCGCGGCTGTCAGGAGCACGCAGGGAGGGCCGGGCGCCTGGACACAGGAGGTCACGGCAGGTGGCTGGATCCATCAGGCCTGCCTCCCGCAATGGCCTCTGACACCAGGTCCCTTCCAGGCCATTCCCAGGGCCCCAGGAAGCCGTTACGCCTAAGCAGCCTCTCCAGGGTCAGGAGGTGGCCACAGCTGTTCCCTTGCTTCAAGAGGAACAGCCCCCTTCCCAGGGGAACCACCTAGAACCACCTTGATGGCCAGGGACCCACTTCTTGCCTGACTTTGGCCGCCGCCTTCCTTTTTTTTTTTTTTTAGGGCTGCACCTGCGGCATATGGAAGTCCCCAGGCTAGGGGTCCACTTGGAGCTGCAGCTGCCGGCCTACGCCACAGCCACAGCCACAGCCACATGGGATCCAAGCCGTGTCTGTGACGTACACCACAGCTCACGGCAATGCCGGGTCCTTAACCCACTGAGTGAGGCCAGGGATCGAACCCGCGTTCTCACCGGTACTGGGGGGCTCATTGCCGCTGAACCACAATGGGAACTCTGGGTATGGCCTTCTTTGGAAGAGGATAGAGGGCTGGTGGGGCTGTCCTGTCTCTAGACGCTGCGTGTCCCCAGACACTCACTTTGCCTGTGGCGCCAACTATTTTCAGAATATCAATAGGAAACCCAAAGAGAAATAGACCAGACTTTTTTTTAAAAAAAGAGCTGTTTCTTCTAAATGAGGGCCTGCTGTACAGCTCAGGGAACTAATCCCGTCTCTTGGGATAGATCATGATGGAAGATGACATAAGAAAGGGAATGTACGTGTGTATAGGTATTTATATATGTGACTGGGTCACCTTGCGCTGTAGCAGAAATTGGCACAACATGGTAAATTAACTACACTTTAATTTTTTTTTTTTTTAAAGAGCCGCCTCTGGCCCTGGGTGTAGGCCAAGTCCACCCTTGACCTCAGGGTGGGAAGAGCACGGCGCCCACGTCCAGGTACCCGGGTCACGCCCCTTCCACACCGCACCAGACTCAGTGCAGTTTGGCAGATCCTTGCTGCTGACTTAGCCCTTCCGGGGAGCGGGCGGCTTGGGCACGGGATCCAGGCCCCTGGGGAAGACGGGAGAGGTGGCAGCGTGTCAGTTCAGCAGAGAGGTGTCTGCGCGGCAGCTGCCCTGGGCCATGGTACCACCGCCTGCCCGTGTGCCCAGCCCCCACCCGGCTCCTCGGCTCTCTCCACTCCCAGGAGTAGCTGTTCTGCCCCAGCAGCCCTGGCGCCCTGACCTTCCCCCGGCTGTGAGCTCCCCGAGGGTGGCAGCCCCTCTCCCAGGTCCCCAGCCCCAGCACAGAACCGGCACACGGAAGGGCCTGGGTGGGCCCTGGTTCCAGCTCCGCTCACGGTCTGGTGGCGTCCTTGGGAAGCCACCACTGGCCTCACCGCATTTGCCCCTGCATCCTGCCCCCAGGACGCTCCTGCCCCGCACCCACATCGAGGTGGAGTCCCCTTGGGAGGAGCAGGGGGCCGGGACCCAGCCGCAGGGCGCAACTGGCCTGGTGCCGTGAAAGCGCCGCCCCCGCCCCTGCCCGCAGCCCGTTCTGCAGATGCAGCCTGTCCAAGGTCAGCAGCAGAAAACACCCGTGCGTCTCAGCGGGGCGCTGGCTTGGCTTCCTTTCCCTTTGGTGTTCCCCGCCGGAGGGTGACTTGGCCACAGGTGACTGTCACAGATTGCCGTGCACTAATTAGTGCTGATTAGAGTCTGATGGCCTCGCCAAGGCGCTCTGTCCTGCTGGGGCAGGCGGGATCCCAGAAGCACGTCTGGTCTCGAAGGGAGTGGAGCCTTTGCTGCGAAAAGACCCCGTGGGTAGCTGGAGGGGCGGAGGTGTCTTTGTGCCTCGGAGCTGGCTTTCGGGACGTCGCTGTTGGAAGTGATTCTGCTCAAACATGTCTGACATATTCCAAGGCGAGGTGGGATGGACGAAAGCACACCTTTGAGAGGCGTGGGAAGAGGAAGAGGGGCGAGGCTGGACAAGTGTCTCCTCCCGCGCTCTGTGCAGAGGCACCAACGGGGCTTCACCGGCCAGGGTCGCCATGGGGACGGCCCCTGAATGGCAAAGGAAGCCGGTTCCCTGAAGCCCCCCTCCCTCCCTCTGCCTGGGATCCCCTCCAGGGCGGGGTGGCCACGGACCCCCGGGCCCTTGCAAGGCCTGGAGGGGAGCTGGAGTTGGCAGGAAGAGGTCCCCGGAAGCCTGGCCCTGGCAGAGGGTGAACGGCCAGGAGTGAGCTTGGCTTAAAAGTCATGCCAGCCGCCGTAAGAGGTGATTGATGGGCCCAGTCCCACCCAGCCTTCACAGTGGGTCCTGGAGGTGGGCACCGTTACCTCCACTTGACAGGTGGGCCGGGAAGACGCAGGGTCAGAGGCAAACCAGGGCATCGAGTGACCGGGGGCGAGCAGTGGTGCTGAGAACTGGGCGGTACTGGCTCCCGCTCTCAGCTTCCATCCCAGGGGCAGCCTTCCCCAGTGTTCTTGAAGTCCAAGGCACACCCCTGTTTTATAGGTGGGGGACTGGGATCTGCAGCGGAGGGGACTCGCCTGTGGCTGACACCCAGAGTGAGCCATGCATTTCCTCCACCTTGGTTGAGCCCAGGCATTTACATTCTGATGCTTTTCTAGAAAATACCCACCTGCGCCTACATCCTGTTTCTCTCCACTGGCAGGTGGGTGAGCGCCTTGGCCATGGCCATGGAGCCTTAAGGTCGCAGGTCCAGAGTGGAGGGCAGAGCTCTCAGGGGCCCAGGGCACACGTGTTAATGGGTCTGCCGGTCCACAGATCGGCAGAAGCACAGCTTTCCAGATGCTTCTCTAGGAACACACTTTAGCGTCTCTATCCCTGGGCCCAGGGACTCTGGGTGTGCACGCGGGGTGGGGACGGGGACTCTGTCTGTGCTGCCCTTTGCCGGCTACAGGCAGACCCTCCTGGGGTCGAGGGGTGGGTGCTCCACCTGAGAAATTCCTGACCAATTTGCAGAAGGGAAAGAAAATGTCAGAACCTCCAGGTCCCCAACGAGCCCAGGACGAGGATTCAGATTCCGTGTCAGCTCTCCGTTACCAAGTGCCTCCATGTGCAGCCATGGGGAGGAAGAGGCCTCGCTTCTGGAACATTCCTCTTGCTCTTTTTTACAAAGCGGCTGCATTGAGGTGCGGTTGTTGGACAATTAACTGCACATATTTAAAGTGTGCGGTTTGTTAAGTTGTGATACACGTACGCAGCCTTGAAACCGTCACAACATCAAGGGTTTGAACAAATCCACTATTCCCAGCAGTGTCTCTGCCCCCAGCCCCTCCCCGCTCCTCCCACGCCCACTCTATGCCCAGGCAGCCACTGATCTGCTTCCTGCCACTAAAAACTAGCTTGCATTTCCTAGAATTTTAGATAAATAGAACCATGCAGCAAGGTTCTCTTTTTGTCTGGGTTCGTTGGCTCAGTGTAACGATTTCAAGGTCCATCCATGTGGTGGGGCAGGCGGGTGGTGAGCCCCTCCTCATGGCTCAGTGTCTCCACCGTGGTTTGTTTTTTCATTCACGGGTTGATAAGCTGTGTCCAGGCTGGGGTGACAAAGCCGCTATGAATATTCATAGACGAGCGTCTATATGGAGCTGTGTTTTCATTTCCCTTGGGTAAACACAAAGGTGGAATGCCCGGAGCCCGTGGCGGGTGTATGTTTAACTTTTTAAGAAACTGCCAAACCGTTTCCCGATGCGCTTGTTCCAGTTCACGTTCATTGCTACCAGGAGCGGGTAAGAGTTCCGGGTGCTCCTCACCCGTATCAACACTCGCTATCGTCAGTCTTCCCAGGTTCAGCCACTCAAAGAGAGGGGTGGGCCGTCTCACTGGGATTTCACTTTACATTTCCCATGGAATAATGATATTGAGCATCTTTCCATGTGCTTCTTTGCTCTTCATGTATTTTCCTTAGAGCAATGTTGTTTAGCCTTTTATCCATTTCAAAAACTGGGTTGTGGGGTTTTCCATCACGGCTCAGCAGAAACGAACTTGACCAGCATCCATGAGGACTCGGGTTCCATCCCTGCCCTCACTCAGTGGGTTAAGGATCTGGCGCTGCCGTGGGCTGCGGTGCAGGCTGGCGGCTACAGCTCCGATTTGACCCTTAGTCTGGGAACTTCCATTGGCCGTGGGTGTGGCCCTAAAGAGATTAAATAAATAAATAAATAAATAATAGGGTTGTTTGTTTTCTTATTATTGGCTTTTGAGCATATTCTTTGTATGTTTTGGATACAAGTCCTTTATCAGATATATGCTTTGAGATTATTTTCTCCCAAGCTGTGGCTTGTCTTTTTATTCTCATAACAATCTCTTTTGAAGAGCAAAAAAGCTTAGTTTTTATAAAGTCAAGTTGATCGATGTGTCTCAATGAATCACGCTTTTGGAGTCATATCTAAGCAAAATCTTTGTCTAACCCAAGATCACAAAACTCTTTGTTTTTTGGGGTTTTGTTGTTGTTGTTGATTTTTAGGGCCTCACCCACAACATATGGAAGTTCCCAGGCTAGGGCTCAAATCAGAGCTACAGGTGCCAGCCTACACCACAGCCACAGCAATGAGCAAGCTGCATCTGTGACTTTACACCACAGCTCACAGCAACACCAGATCCTTAACCCACTGAGTGAGACCAGGGATCGAACCCACTACCTCATGGTTCCTAGTTGGATTTGTTAACCGCTGCACCACCATGGGAACTCCATATAAAGGTCTTCTAAAGTTTTACAGTTTTAGGCCTTCCCTTTAAGCCCGTGGTCCATTCTGAGTTAACCTTTGGACACAGGGCCAAGGATGGGCAGCTCCTCAGTTGTTGTTTTTGAACACAAAAACTCAAATTCTCCAACACCATTTGTGAAAAATACGATCGCAGTGTATCTCTCTGTTCATACTGATCTTTAATTTCCCAGCAATGTTCTGTAGTTTTCAAGGTACAGGTTTTTTGTACCTTTGTTAGATTTATCCTTAAGGATTTCATATTTTTTGGATACTATTATAAACAAAATTTTAAAGTTTTCATTACTGATTATTTGTTGCTGGAATATGAAAATACAATTGGTTTATGTATATGGAGATTGTTCCTGCAAATTTGTTAAACTCAGTTATTGATTGTAGTAGCTTTATGGTAGATCCATCGACTTTTCTGTATAGATGCCCATACTATCTGTGAACAGATGGTTTCACTTTTTCTTTTCCAATCTAGATGACGTTTATATATTTTTCTTGCCCGATTTCTCTGGCTAGCACCCCCAGGCGAACATAGAATAAAGCTGGTGAGACCAGACACCCTTGTCTTGCTCCTGGTCTTAGGGGCAAAACATTCACTCTTCCACCACTGATACGGTGTCAGTTGTAGGTTTCTGTGGATGCCTTTTTCTCGGGTTAGGAAAATTCTTTCTACTTCTGGTTTCCGGAGAATTTTTACCAGGAACAGATGTAGATTTTGTCCAAAGCTTTTTCTGCTTCGATTGAGAGGATCACTTTTTTTCCCTTAAGCGTGTTAATATGGTGAATTACATTGATTAGTGTTCTAATATTGCACCAACCTCTAATTCCTGAGATGAGCCTCACTTGGTTCAGCCCTGCATTGGTCCTCGTACATCATCCTTTTTATTTACGGTCGGGTTCAGCTTGGAAAAGAGCTTAGCATTTCTGATCTATGTTCATAAGAGACCTTGCTCTATAGGTCATGTCCTTGTCTGATTTTTAAATCATGGAATAAACTGAGAAATATTCTTTAATACTTTGAAAGCATGTGTAGAATTCCCTGTGTTTTATGGAATTCCCTGCTGGTGGCAGGTAGATCTGGGGTTTTCTTTGTCAATTTCAATTCCTTTACTAGGTTAAAGGATATTCAGTTTATCTATTTCTTTTTTTTGAGTGGGTGTTGGAAGTTTGTGTCTTTCAAATAATACAATAGTTTAGGTTTTTGGGTTTATAGGTATAAAGTTTTTTATAATATTCCCTTATCATCCTCTTAGTATCTGTAGAATCTATAGTAACACCACCTTTCTCATTTATGGTTTCAGTGATTAGTATCTTCTCTCTTTTTGCCCTAATTAATCTGGATAGAGTTTAATCATTTTCATTGATCTTCCCAAAGAGACAACTTTTGATTTCTCTCTCTCTCACACACACACCGATTACTTTTGTTTTGTCTAATTCATTGATTTTCACTTTGCTCCTTGTTTCTTACTTTTCATTTTTTTTAGTTATTATAGTATAGTCGCTTTACAGTGTTGTTAATTTCTCCTGTACAGCAAAGTGATGTATATTCTTTTTCACGTTCTTTTCCATTACGCTTTGTCAAAGGATATTGAGCAGAGTTCCCTGTGCTCTACAGTAGGACATTGCTGTTTATGGTCTTCATTTCTTTTGCTTGCTTTGGGCTTAATTTGTTCTTCTTCTACTTTCTTTTTCCTTTTTTTGGCTGTGCTCACCGCATGCAGAAGTTCCAGAGCCAGGGACTGAACCCATGTCGCCACAGCGATCCCAGCCACGGCAGCTGTCTACCCTCTGTGCCACCGGGCAACTCCTTCTTCTAGTTTCTTAAGGTGGAACTGAGGTCACTGATTTGAAATCTTTCTTCTTTTCTAATATAGGCATCTCGTGTCTAAAGCTAAGGTAACCTCTGCTTTAACATTGTCTTACAAATTCTGATATGTCTTTTTCATTTTTATTCAGTTTTAAAGTTTTACTTTTGATTTCTTCTTTGGCTCATGGAGCACAAATCATTTAGCTTCCAAATATTTAGGGATTGTCTAGATGTCTTTATATTAATATCAGTTTTCCGTTATTGTCAGAGAACATGCTATATGTAACTTCAATCCTTTTATATGTGGTCTGTCTTGGCAAATGCTCCAAGTGTACCCCCCAAAAGAATGTTTATTCTGCTTTTGTTGAGGGTTCTGTAAATCATAATTAGGTCAAGTTGAATAGTAATGTTGCACAAATCTTCTCTATCTTTACCTTTTTTTTTTTTAGAGTCACGCTCATGGCATATGGAAGTTCCCAGGCTAGGGTTTGAACTGGAACAGCTGCTGGCTTACATCACAGCCACAGCAGCGCCAGATCCAAGCAATGTCTGCGACCTACACCAAAGCTCATGGCAATACCGGATCCTTAACCCACTGAGCGAGGCCAGGGATCGAACCCGCATCTTCATGGTTACTAATCGGGTTTGTTATCATCAAGCCATAAAGGGAACTCCTGTCCTTACTGATTTTTGCCTACTTGTTCTGTCATAACTGAGAGAGGGGTTTTACATCTCCCTCCGTAACTGTGATCTCTCTCTTCCTTCAGTTCTATTAGTTTTTTATGTATTTTGAAACATTTTTATTACATAGATAAATATTTAAGATCATTATATGTGCTTGTTGGCTGTTGCGTATCTTCTTTGGAGCAATGTCCTTTCAAATCCATTGCCATTTTTAAACTGGGCTGTTGGGTTTTGTTGTTGAGTTTTAAGAGTTACTTACATATTCTGAACACCAGATCTTTCTTAGATATTACAAATTTACAAATATTTTCTCCCATTCTGTAGGTTGTCCCCCCATCACGAAAATGTTCTTTGATACACAAAAGGCTTTAGTTTTAATGAAGTCCAGCATATCTGTTTTTTCCCTTTGTTCATCGTGGTTTTAGTATCATACTAAGTATCCAATGCCGAATCTGAAGCCATGAAGATTTTAACTGCTATGTTTTCTTCTGAGAGTTTTATAGTTGTAACTTCTATATTTAGGTTGTCGCTCCATTTGAAGTCAGTTTTGTATATGGTGTGCGGTAGGGGTCTGACTTCACCTTTACATGTGGACATCCAGTTGTCCCAGCAATTGTTGAAGTGACTTATTATCTCCTCATTGAATGGTCTGCGCACCCTCGCTGAAAATCAGTTGGTCACAGATGTGTGAGCTTATTTCTAGATTCTCAATTTTATTTCTTTGGTCTATATGCCTGTCTTCATGTCTGTACCACACTGCTTTGATTACTATAGCTTTTTAATAGGTCATGAAATTGGGAAGGGTGAGTCTTTCAAATTTATTCATTTTTTTTTTCAAGATTGTCTTGCCTATTGGGCGCCCTTACAATTCTATGTTAAACAGCAGATGGGCTTTTCCATTTCTGTATAAAATGTTGGAATTTTGGTAGAGATTGTATTAAATCCATAGATTATTTTGAGTAGTAGTTCCATCTTAACAATATTATGTCTTACGACTTATGAACGAGTTGTTATTCTATATATCTAATGTTCTATGTATTCTTGAACTTTGATCTTCTTTTTAATTACGTTTTGAAGAGATTTGAATCTTAAAAAATGTTACATACTTACTCATTTAGATACCATTTCCAGGGTTCTTTTTGTGTGTGTATGGCCACATCCATGGCATGTGGAAGTTCCTGGGCCAGGGATTGAACCTGTGCCACAGCAGTGACAATACCAGGTCTTTAAGGGCCACCAGGGAACTCCAATTTCCAGCATTCTTAATTCCTTTACATAGACTTATATTTCCAACTAGTTTTATTTCTCCTCTGCATAAAGGACTTTAACATTTCTTGTATGTGTGCTACTGATGAATTTATTTTTTGCTTTTTTGTTTGAGACATTATTTTTCTTTTCCTTTTGAAAGCTATCTCACTGGAGATATATTTGCTAACATTATTTTTGAAAGATATTTTTGTTTGAGAGACAAGTATAGGTTGATGGTTTTCTTCTAGTATTTTAAAGGTACGGCTTCACTGTCTTCCCACTTGCCTTGTTTCTGACTAGAAATCTGCTGTCAGTCTCATTTTCTTCTTTCTATGTAATTTACCCTTTCTCTGGCTTCTTTCAGTATTTTTCTCTTTATCACTGTTTTTAAGCAATTTAGTTATGACATGTCTTGTTCCTCATGCTTATTGTGCTGGGAGTTTGTTGAGCTCTTGGATTTGTGGGTTTAAAGCTTTAATCATTTTGGAAAATTTGTGGTCATTATTTCTTCAAAAAATTTTTTTTTCTTGTTCCTGGCCTCCTCACCTTCAGGAACTCTAATTACACATATATCAGGCTGCTTAAAGTCGATTCATAGCTCATTGGTACTCTTTTCATTGGGAGATTCTTTTTCCTGTTTGTGTTTAATTGTGGATGGTTTCTATTGTCATGTCTTCAAGTTCACTCATCTCTTCTCCAATATACAATTTCCTGCGAATCCTATCCACTGAATTTTTAATTCCCATGCATTGTAAGGGGTGAAACTTGATTTGTATTTTTATCCCCTATATCTCTACTTTATTATCTGAATTTGTGGAATAATGCTTTTAGCAGGTCCTTCTCACTAATTCTACCATCTGTGCCTATTTGGATCAATTTTGACAATTCTCATTATGGATCATGCTGCCTCCTTCTTTGCATGCCTCATAATCTTTGGTCAAATGCTTGATATTGTAAAAAAAAAAATTACCTTTTGGGGCACTAGATAGTATTGTATCCCAATGATTTTTCTCAAACTGTGATCTGGGGGGCAGCTGAGTTGCTTGGAATCAGTTTGATCCTCCTGGGTCTTGCTTTGCTGATGTATTAGGTAGGTCTGGGTGAGCAGTCAGTCTAAGGCTAAAGTTCTCCACTACCTTTCTGGTACTGTTCCTCTTCCCCCAAATGCCTCGCTCACCAGAATTATTATTTTTCCTGTCTAGCTGGTGGGAACAGGCATTGTTCCCGGCCCTGTGAGAGCACTGGGCACCGTTTTCTCCAGTCCTTTAGGATGATGCTGTCATGGGCCTTGAGTGGCTTCTCACACACTCAGGGATTGGTCCTCTGGGAAGGACGTGAAGGGGACCCTGTGCACAGCTCCAGGGCTGTCTCTCCGTGCAGCCCTCTCTTCTCTGACACCAAGTCCTGTCAATTCGAGCTGCTTTGGTTCTCCTGGACTCTTAAGACCACCTTTGGAACTCAGGGAGTCTCATGGTATCTTCCTGGGCTCCCTTCCCTGGGCCCCCTCTCGAGGCAAAAATCTGGGGACATTGTAGAGCTCACCTTGCTTCCTACTGTCAGGCATCATTTCATTGCCTGAGGTCCAATGTCTTGAAAACAGCTATTTAATCTACTCTGGTGTTTTTGATTGTTTCATGTGGTGGTAAAAATAGCCTGTTACATCATCTTGGCCAGCAGCACTCCCTCTTTTTAAGCCAGGCATTGGCCACCTCCCTCTTGCTGGGTTGTGGTGCCATGCAAAGCTGGACAAAATGTCAGCCCTCTTGTCTCCCAGGGGTTTGCAGGGCTGGGGCAGAAGAGTGGGCAAACTTACAGAGGCTTCAGCAGAGACAGAGAAAGTGAGAGTGACATAGATTTTTGGGCACCTGAGCTGGTCAGGGAAGGACATGTTATGTGGACGGAGCCAAGCCAGCTAGACACAACCTCCTGGGAAGCTCTAGTTCACAAGGACAAAAAGAGCCCGGTGTTCACGGAGACAACCAGGAACCCCAAGTTCTGGTTCCGCCTGGTGAACAGACAGCAGTTTTCTCCTGAGTTGGGAAAACAGACTGATGACCCAGCAAGCAAGGTCCAAGGTGTGACGGGCCAGGAAGAAGGGGGAGCTCCTGCTGTGGCTTAGCGGGTTAAGAACTCGACATGGTGTCCTTGCTTAACCCACTGAGTGAGGGTTCGATCCCCGGCCTCGCTCAGTGGATTAAGGATCCAGCGTTGCCGCAAGCTGCAGCATAGGCTGGCTGTGACGTAGGCCGGAAGTTGCAGCTCCAGTTCGACCCCTAGCCCAGAACTTCCATGTGCTGCGAGTACAGCAGAAAAGAAAAAGAAGAAGAAGAAGGCTAAGAACTTATCTACCTAGGTGAGGGCAAAATAAAACAACAGCCAGTCGAGTGGCTTCCTGCAATTCAGGTGCCTCAACGTTAGCCTGGAATTGTGGTTGCCGCGTTCATGCCTCCCACTTTGGCACTTCCCACTGGTTGTCCGGTTTGGTCTACACAGCGACCGGCGCGGTCACTCTTATCCATTCCCACTTGGGGGAGGTGGTCCTCACCGCGTCTAAACCCGGCCTGGGGGAGAACACGGCGCTTGCAATCGGGAGTGAAAGGCCACGGAAACCGCATCTTCCCTCTGAGCAGAGCCCTCGCCCACGGCGCCAGCCGCTGGACCGGGCCGTCTCAGCAGGAAAGGCCTGCTAGTGCTGACTCTGGGGTCCAGTCTGATGCCAGCACTGCCATGAGTTATTCCCCGACTTGGGGACCCCTGGCTCCCTAAACAATGGCAGTGCCAGCAAGTGCCTATGTGAGTGCATGTGTGTGCGTGTGTGTACGTGCACGTGGCCATGGGGACCCCTGGAGGTCTGAGTCCAAGTCTGAGACTGGGGCCACTGGATCTCTCCAGCCTGTGACTGTCACAAGAATGTGGCAGGCGGGGTTAAGCTGGAAGCTAATCTGGCTTTGATGCTGACCCACTGAGCATCCAGGGCACCAGGGTCAGGACCACCTGCTCTGGCCCTGGACGGAACGCTGAGTGTAAATCCAGGCCACCCAGCCGGACTTGAAGCCTCTTGAAGGCTGAAGGATGGGGGCCCAGGCTCGGAGACAACTTCCCCCAGCATCTTGCTGTTGGGACCTATGGTTCTCAGCAAGGCGCCAAGGGCCCCCTTATGTTATTCACTCAGTGGACATTTAACGCGCAGCCACCATGCACCAGTGCTATTCTGGGCACAGGGTACGGAGCAGTGAGTAGAGAGGGAGAAATCCTTGCCCCAGTCGAAGGACACATGGGCTGGCTGGACGGCTGTAAATGGAGAGAAGCCCAAAGCCTGGAGGGAGGCAGGGCTACTGCCTACAAGAGGCTGAGCTGCAGTTTCGCTGAGAAGGTGATATTTTAGCAAAGACCGGAGGTGAGGGAGTGAGTGAGGCAGACAGCTGGGCAAGGAGAGTTTAGGTCTTGGGAACGTCAGGTGCCAAGGCCCTGAGGCAGCAGAGAGCCTGGCTTGCTTAAGAAGCATCTGGGGCCAGGGGTGGAGGTGGGGCTGAAGGAGAGCCCTAGGGAGTTGGGCGTGTCTGGAGCTCGGGGGGCTCTGGGCTGGACATAGCTGGGGGTTGGCAGAGTTTTATTAAAGTTTTAGAACTGGATAGATTTCTGAGGAGAAGATGGAGGAGAAACTCCTACTCCTGGGAGAACTCCAGGGCCTTTGGTCTGGGGGTGAGAATAAGCCCGCAAAGTAGGCGGCCAGAGGAGGCGCTGAGGGAGGAGAGAGGGCTGGGAGCGGCCGGAGTCGCGGCGCTATCTCCAGCACCAGGGATGTGAAGGTCTTTGGTGGCCTTGACAGGCGCCTCCTGGTTGCTGCTGTGTCCAGAGCTGAAAGACAAGCAGAGTCTGGCCGGAGGGGCGCAGAGGGCAGGGGTGTGGTCCCGGGGACGGAGGCACTAAGGCATCAGGGTCACATCTGTGCTCCTGGCTGCAGGGCAAGTGCTTCTTGCAGGCAAACAGCGGCCACACAGCGGGCAGGAGGCCGGATTTCGCCAGGATGGGGATGACGTCAGACAAGAAGTCCCCGTGGGAGAGGGACCAAGGGCTGAGGGTGTGCGGGAGTGAGAAGAACGTGAGCGCTCTGAGTCCAGTGCAGACAAGGGCGAGGAAGCGAGGCCGCAGAGGGCTCTGGGTGGGCTGGAGGGCTGCCAGGGGGAGGCGGGGGTGGGGGGCGTCTGGGCACTGAGCGCAGGATGCAGTTGTTGGCGATGATGAGTTCCAGGAGGTGCCGGGGCGGGAAAAGTCTGAGCGGGGTCACTGGAGTCATTCTCTCTGCTTCAGTTTCCTCATCTGTAAAACAGAAGTAACGAAGGCCCCGACCTCAGAGGCTGCTGATGGTTGAGTGTAGTGTGTCCGTGGTCCTCAGGATGGTGGCCGGTGAATAAGCAGCATGCGGTGCCCGCACTGTCCTCTCCGGGGGAAGGGGCACGAGGAACTGAGCCGGGCCGCCAGACCGTCTCTACAGGGGAGAAGGTGTCCAGGAACCACCGCGGAACAGCAGGCATGTGTGCGGACCGAGGCCCCCGGGGGCTCGGGGTGTCTGGGTATGTGTGGGGGGTGTCTGGGTCCCTGAGGGGAGGGGGTCTGTGTTCCTGGAGGGGGGGTCTGGGTATCTGGGGGAGGGGTCTGGATGGATGGGGAGGATTTAGCTGCTTGGCGGGAGAGGGTCTGGCTGCCTGCGGGGAGGGTGTCTGGGTGGGGTGGTATCTGGGTGCCTGGGGGAGGGGGTCTGGGTGGATGGGGGGTGTCTGGCTGCCTCGCGGAAGGGGTCTTGGGTGCCCGGGCTCCCCGCAGCTGTGCGTCGGCCTCTCCCTGCGACGCCATCCCCCAGAGGGCAGTGCAGGATCACCTCTGGGCTGCACAGCCTCCCTGCATCTGGGAAGCTGGCTCTTCCCAGAAGCCCTCCACCTGCCTGGATCGGATTCCACCCTGGAAGCTCCAGTTTTTCTTCTTTCCCGACCCTTGGCCCCAGACTTAAAGCTTCCAGGGCCCAGCGCTGCCCCGAGCTGTTGGGCGCGGGCGGTCTCAGCCTTCAGAGCGGGCCGTTTGTGAAGTGGTTGCTATCATCGTCTCTGTTTTGCAGAGAAGGAACGTGAAGCCCCGAGAGGTCAAGCAACTTGCCCAAGGCCACACAGCAGGGAAGGAAGGGGCTGAGGTTCAAATCAGGGAGGATTCGGTGCCAGGTGGGGGGCTCGGGTCCCTCCACTCGGTGCGGGGCTGCACGTGCGCCCTGCTCCTGCTACCGGCCGTCCTCCGGCCCACCCAGTGGTCTGTTCCCCTCGTGGCCCCGTCACCATCTGCAGTCTCACAACTTATTTGTAAGGGACTCTATGGTCGGCCCAAGCCCCCCCCATGTCAGACCCTGGAGAGCGGGGCTGGTCTGAGGGCACAGCGCGCTCCGCGACCCCCGCCGACGAGGATGAGGAGGGGCGGGAGGAGACCCCCCCACCCCGGGCACTCGCAGGGCTCTCTGGTCCTTTGATCTGCCCCTCTGGCCATCCGGACCACAGCAGCCACCAGGGCTGGGGTGGGGGCCGCCGTCCTTGCCCCTCCCCATGCCGGGCCACGTGGTCCTCAAGGCTCAGCCCCGCCAGTGGGGAGTGGGCCGCAGGTGGCTAAGGGCTGCCGTGGCCTTATCTCCACGCTCCCCAGCACCTGCCCGTCCCCTGGGTCATGGCCTATCCTCTCTGGGTTCCAACTCCCAGCCAGCCTGCGCCCCGCGGGGAGGGTATGAATGAATGAACCCCCCACCTACGAAAGGAGGGCGGGGGGGGGGCAAGGGACCCCAGGAAGAAGCGGAAGAACACGGAGGGAAAGCAAGAGAGGGACAGAGCGGGAGGGAGGGGAAGCTGCTGGGCGGTCGGAAGCTGGGTCAGCGGGAGAGGGGAGGGGGCGGGGGCCTCGGCTTGGCTCCCAAGCGGATTTATTATTTACAGGATATTAATTGCTGGGAACAGAGTGCAGCTGGAAACCCTCTAAGTGCCAGCTACATGCCTCAAAGAACACCCTACTGGTGCAGGACTCTGGGAACAAAGGCTCCCCGTAAACACCTCCCGAGGTGTGGAATCTGGGCGCGAGGAGGACTTCATATCCAGACGCCCAGGTTGTGAAACCCGAGTCCCCGATTGGCCGGCTGGGCTGTCTCCTGGCCTGAGGATGATGGAACGCTGCCTTCCACGCGTGAGTCATCGGCAGCAGGACCGAGGAAAACACCCAAGTCACCCCAATTACAGCATTATCAATCGCCGCCATCGCTCTGCAACCCAACCCAATGAAACTGGAGAAAATGCCAGCTGGGCCTGGCCAGGAGGAATCCAGCCCTTGGCGAAGACTGCCTTGCTGCCAGCGGCCTCGGCGGTCACACCAGGCCACCAGCCCTGTGTGGTCCAAGTGGGCAGAGAGGCCGGCCCCCTTTCATAGCCATGGACCTGGAGGCTGCCCCCTGACCCCACTGGGGCCAAGGCCGCTCCTTCGGCATGAATGCCCCACAGAGTACCCTGAAAGGGAGGGCTGCCTGGCCGGTGTTCTCAGGTGGCCAAGGGTGGAGGATGTGGGGGGAGACTTGGGTGGGCCATGTGTCACCATCTTGGTGCCGGGATGGTGGCCGCTTGGGGAGTGTCTGTGCTGTGGGCCAACGACGGCATCTGCGTTATTTCATCAGCCTCAGCCAGGAGGCCGCCACTATCTCCATTTCACAGATGGTGAAACTGAGGCACAAGGAGTTGGTCACGTGTCCAGGGCCACTCGGCAGAGCAGAAGCACTACTGACCCCAAGTCCACTCTCCGTCCACGGTGACCTGATGCCTTTCGGTCCCCTGATGTGACCGTGGACCCGCTGAGAGAAGGCACCCGCCCCATCTGAATGGGTCCGTCCAACAGCCTGCGTGTGCCCGTGCGCGGGCGTGCCCGTGCGCGCGCAGCCCTCCGGTCCCCAGAGGTGTGTGATGGGTGTACCCACACCGCCTTCTGCCTCCGACACCCTGCGGGCGGGCGGGCAGCCGGGCCCGGGAGAGCGGGGAGGACAGCTCCGCTGGCCCACCCACGAGCCGGGAGCTCTCCCTGTGCTTAATCAGTAAGATATGTTTCTGGAATAAAAACCACATCAGCATTTTTATTTTCAAGTTCAGACAAGGTATTTTTTTTTTCCCTTCCCAATTTTCCCTTCACTTGGGTGAGGCTAATCCTCTTGCCTTGAATGACAGTTCTTTAGACCTCGCTGTACACGTAAAAGAAGCAAAGAATCAATGACAACAGCGTGGGGCATGGGGGGGCGGGGCGGGGGGGCTTCTTTCTTTTCTTACTTTTTCAGATTTCAGCACGACGGCAGTCTGTGATTACAAAGCAAGACGTTTAAAAAGTGATAGACAAGCTGCAACTGGGCCAGCTCTGCGGTGCGTCCGGCCCCTCGTGAAAGGTGATGGAGGAGGTCCTGCCCTTCCCCCTATTTAACCTGCAGATTCTCACCTGAGCCCCCAAGCACCTGCCCTGTGGCCTAGGGACAGGCGGTCCACAGGCAGATGGGCTTCTCGGACTGGGAGCGAGGAGCGGGGACGGCTGGACCAAAGCTCGACCTTGGGAGAAATGAACTGGGACTGCGGAGAGCAGAGCCCGAAGGGCGGGAGGAAGAGGGGCGGGAGGCGAGGAGCGCGGGGGCTGCCGGGAGGCGCAGGTGCGGGCCGGAGCTCGCGGAGGCGCAAAGAAAACGGAGCAGATCACGAAAGAGCCTCTCTCTGCAAGCGTGGGGAAGACTCACTCACCATGGTTACAGAGTAAATATTAGAATTCCCTCCCCCACCCCGCCCCGTAGTGCCTTGCAGAGTACATTCAAACTAAAAGTCTTTGCCCCTGGAATTGAACCTGACTTCTATTTCATAAAAGGGGCGCAGGGGGAGGGAGGCAAGTTCAAGGCAGTAGGTTCCTTGGGCATAGGTTTGGAAGCGGAGCCCCGGAGGCCGCTTAGTCAGAATTAGGCCGGTGAAGACGAGGTCACACGGAGAGGAAATTCGTTCTGGCGAAGACTCGGTGGGGTTCGCCTGGCTTTCTCAACAGGTGTGGGCTCTGTTCCGGGCATGTAGGGATGTTTGACACCCTGGCCCCTGCCCACTGAATGTCGAGTCACGTCCCATAGTGGCGGTGACAACTCAAGCTCCCAAGAGTTCTCAAATGCCCCCTGGTGGGGGTGGAGGGTACTGCCAGCGGAGAACTGCTAGGGTAGAAATCCTGCTGGCGCAGAGCCTGTGCGCGCGTGCGCACACGCACGGAGTCGGGAGGGATGGCGATTAGAGGGTGTGGAAAAGCAGGCAGCACCCAGACCACACTGCCTTGACACTCACCCTGGGGAGCAAGCCACCCTTTCGGGCAGAGGAATGACGTGGCCGATGTGTGCTCTAGAAACTTCACGCTGGCTCCCGGGTGCCGCGTGCTGCAGAGAGAGTTCAGACTGGACATAGCCGCCTGGGATTCTCTTGGTGGAACGTTCAATCACAAACTCAATTTCTTTAACAGATATAGGGCTATTTGAATTTTCTGTTTCTTTTTGTGTCCATTTTGATAATTCATGTCTTTACCAGAAATTTCAAAAATAATTTTTTTTGCACAAACTTGTTCCTATTTCCCTCATTTTCCTTTTCATGCCTGTAGGATTTGTAGTGATGTCCCATCTTTCTTGATCTTCTTAATCTGTGGGATTTTTTTTTTCCCCAAGCAGGCTCACTGGAGATTTGTCAACTTTATCATTTTTTTTTTAAAGAACCAGCTTTTGGGTTTACTGAATTCTCTCTACTGTTTGCCCATTTCTCATTTTATTGATTTCTTCTTTTTAGGGCTGCACCCGTAGCATATGGAGGTTCCCAGGCTAGGGGTCAAATCAGAGCTGCAGCTGCCAGCCTACACCACAGCCACAGCCACACAGGATCCGAGCCGTGTCTGCGACCTACACCACAGCTCACAGCAACACCAGATCCTTAACCCATTGAGCGAGGCCAGGGATCAAACCCGCAACCTCATGGTTCCTAGTCGGATTAGTTTCTGCTGCGCCAGGACAGGAACTCCTGATTTCTGCTCTTATCGGTATTGTTTCCTTCCTTCTACGTCCTTTGTGTTTCAACAGCTCTTTGTTTTCTAGCTTCTTATGGTGGAAACTTAGGTCATTGATTTTATTTTGTTATTTTATTTTATCTTTTCTAGGGCCACACCCATGGCATATGGAGGTTCCCAGGCTAGGGGGCTAATCAGAGCTACAGCTGCCGGCCTACACCACAGCCACAGCAACGCGGGATCTGAGCTGCGTCTGTAACCTACACCCCAGCTCACGGCAACGCCAGATCCTTAACCCACTGAGCAAGGCCAGGGATCGAACCTGCAACCTCATGGTTCCTAGTCGGATTCGTTAACCACTGAGCCACGACAGGAACTCTAGGTCATTGATTTTAAATCCCTCCTCTTTTCTAACAAAACATTTTGAAGCTCTCAACATCCCTTCAACACCGCTTTGGCTGTGTTTCAAAACTGTTCATACAGAGCTGACCCTTGAACAACACAGGTCTGAACGCTGCAGGTACACTTAATACTTGGATTTCCCCCAAACGCTGTGGCACCACATGATCCCCAATTGGCTGAATCCACAGAGGCGGAACTGTGGCTATGGTAGGGGTGACAATGGGACTTGAGTATCTGTGGATTTTGGTATCTAAAGCGGGTTCTGGAACCAGCCCCTCACGGATGCCAAGGGCTGGCTGTATTCTGTTCTTTTTATCACTCAAACATTTTAAATGCGTTTCATAATTTTTCTTTCACCCACAGTTTATTTAGTAGTGTGCATTTTCATTTCCAAATATTCAGATATTTTCCAGGTTATCTTTTTGCACTGGATTTTAATTAAATCCTCTATGGCCAGAATTTAATTGTGTATGTGAAGTGATACATATTCTGTGTTCATATTCTGTATGATTTCAAGCATAAAAATTCTACATTAGGATAAAGTTCTGTGAGTAAAATGAAATGGAAATGTGGATGCTAGAAGAAAATGGAAACACGTTATTTCCAAACATTAAAAGAAAGCACATTCCGTTTATAAAACGGACTGTGGCGGGAACTACATTTCAATTCGGTTAGAGTCATTTACAGGAGTGAGGTATTTGTTTTCTTTAAAGCCTCTCTACCATCTGCTGCAAATTATATTATTTGTAGCTGTAAAGACTTGAGCTGTGGAACAGTATAAACTTGAAATGTTGGCGTAGATTTTTTTCAAAGTTCTTTTAGGAAAATATGAACCAAGAGAAGACAACTGAGCTAAATAATGAATGAAAGTGTGTCTAGAACTGGGGATTTTTTTTAAGATGGATGAAACTCAAAAAAAAAAAAAGATGGGTGAAACTCGAAACTCGAGCCTGTTGGAAAGGAAGCTGGAAGGAGGAAGAGAGCCCCTCCCTGACCCTGACCCACGGCTTCATTGCCTGCATGGAGGGACCAGCCTGGAAAGGAGGAGCACTGGAGGTGGGTGCAGAGGCAGGAAGTGGAAAGTGACCGTTTTGGGAAAATGGGGTTTCGCAGAACCCTGTGGAGCTAGTTCCAGGGGTGCAGGTGGCGTGACACAGGTGCATGGCGGGGGGCTGCTCCGTAGGCTCACAGCCCGAGCGTCCCTCGGGGCGCTCAGCACAGTTGTAACCGCACTTTTGTTCATGGTCAACGTCTATCTCCCTCTGCAAACCGGGGGCAGCGTGGGGGCTCCCGACGACACAGACCCAGCAACCGGCACAGCGCCCGGCACTTGCTATTTGCTGGAGAGGGGATGGCTGGCCGGATGGCGGGGTCACCGCAACACAGTTGTGTGAAAGTTTCCATGCGCTGTGGTGACTGCCTCCCAGCGGCCTACTGTGTAAAGGTGCCAGATTCACCCCCCCACCCTCCCCGGCCGCAGCACCTCTTCTGAGTCAGTGGTCCTGGCGCATGAAACAATCTAGGCAGTGGCTGCAAAACCCAGCGGATGGTGGGAGGTGAAGATTAAGGTGGACTTACGCCCTTGGCAGGCCCCCTGGAGAAGGAGCGTGTTATGGGGGCTTGGAAAAATGGACAGGCCTTAGGAGAAGAGAGGGAGAAGGACCAAGGCAGGTGGGTGGGAGCGGGGCAGGGCTGGGCTGGGCGGGGCTCCGGTTCCGCTCCTGCCACGCCCCCTGCAGGAGAAGACCCGCCCAATCACCGAGCATCTTTGAAGAGCCAGCCTCTGACGCAACCGCAACCGTCAGGTTAATCCTCACTGGATTCTGGCCTGATGGAAAAGAGGGAGGCGCTGGCACTCGGAGATGCCCGGTAACTGGCCGTCCCCAGATGGGGACAGGGCCTGGTGGGCGGCTTTCTGCTCTGCCAGACTCCTTCTTGCTTTGTTTGGTCCAACACCTCTGAGCCGCCAGAGTGAGAGTCTCCTGCTGGGGGCAGGCGGGGTGGCTTCACACCGTCTCAGACGGTGGCCCAACTCCTTAGCGGGGCACGAGAGGTCTCCGCAAGTTCCCAGAGGCACTGTCCTTCCCTGGCTCCAGGCTGACGCACACCAGCTCCCTGCCTAGGGTGGCTTTCGAGCCCACATCCCTAGGGATCAGCTGCCAGGGCCTTCAGGAAAGCTCTTCTGCGCCCACGGTGGCTTCGGGGCTTCCTGATTACCGTCTGCCTTCCTCCGTGACCGAGGGGGCTCGGACAGGACAAGGAAGGCCGTGTTTCGTTGCTTCAGCCTTCAGCCCACAGGGAGCACTTGCACCGTGTCCCGTGCTCTGGGGCCGCCGCAGCAAGCCAGCAGACTGTGACATGAGCTGCAGAAAGCCAGCCTCTCTGCCTGGAGCCCGGAAGTCTAAGATCAAGGTGTCAGCAGGGCTGGTTTCCTCTGAGGCCCCTTCCTGGGCTTGCAGACGGCCGCCCTCTGCTCCTGTCTATCGGATGTTCCCTCAGAGCACGCGCGCCCCTGGTGTCTGTGTCCAGTTAGACTGGGCCAAGGCCGCCCCAGCAGCCTCCTTTTAATGAAATCACCTCCTTAAGGGGCCTCTTCCCCCCATTCGGCCACATTCTGAGGTGCTGGGGTTAATTACGTCTTCATTCAGCACACGGATATCAGAGGGGGCACCATCCAGGCCTAAGTGCTAAATACCCACCAGGCACAGTCCCTGCCAGCCCAGCGGGAATGCAAACGGGTAACCAGGCAGTTAAGGTGGCCCGGAGCAGCGGGGCCAGCGGAGGGTCCCTTTCCCCCTCCCCGAGTCAGCCTCCACTGCGACAAGGCACTCACAGGCCCCCCCACCTCGAGGACCCTCGCAAGGTGTGATGGTTTATCCTGTGTCAACCTGACCGGGCTGGGGCATGCCCAGACGAGGGGTCCAACACAGTTCTGGGTGTGTCCGGATGACTCACGCTGGACTCGGTCTGCGTAAGGGAGGCAGGCGGGCCTCTCCGGCGAGCGGGCGCATGAGGGTGGGCCCCATCGCTGTGCTTGGAAGGCCCGAGAAGAGCCGAAAGGCTGACACTCCCCCAAGACAGGGGGCTTTTCCTCCTCCTGACAGTGGGTTGAGCTGGGACAGCGTTTTTTTTCCTATCTCGACTGGAATTGAAGCTGGCTTTTGCTGGGGATCAGGCTTGCCGGTCTTAAGGCTGGGACTTACACCCTTGGACTTGCAGCCTGCAGACCTTGGCACGGACCAGCTCCGTAACCACAGCGGCCAGTGCCTTTAATCAGTCCCCTTTCTGTGCAGACTCCGGCAGGGTCCGTTTCCCGGAGGAAACTCGTGCCAAGTTGCTGCACCTTCCTCACCCGCACAGACCAGGAAACTAGAGCTTCAGGGCCCCAGAGCAGGCTTTCCTCCAGGGCACAGAGGCACCACCGCTCCTTTCCAAGCCCCAGGGGCTGCACCTGCCTCCTCCTGGCCCCAGGGAGGGCGAACCCCTCAGTGCATGAGTCAGTCCTGCCAGGTCCCACTGGCCAAGGTGCCTGCATATTTACTTCAAACAAGGACTTCCAAAGTTCCCGGCCATCGGCCCCTACCAAAGAAGGGAGCGCTCTGGCTTCCTATCCTCCTCCTCCCTGCCCCTCTGTCACCATCTCCTGCTCCCTGGCTTCTCTTTTATTCTTTTAGTCTTTTTTGGCCGCCCCGCAGGGATCAGATCCCAGCCGCAGTCACAACCTAAGCTGCAGCTGTAGCAACGCTGGATCCTTAACCCACTCTTCAGGGCCAGGGACTGAACCTGCATCCTGGTGTTCCCAAGATGCCACTGATCCTGTTGCAGAAGGGAACACCTTTTCTTTCTCTCTTTTTTTTTTGCTTTTTAGGGCCACACCCACGGCACATGGAAGTTCCTAGGCTAGGGGGCAAATCAGAGCTGTAGCTGCCAACCTACGCCACAGCCACAGCAACACCAGATCCGAGCCACATCTGCGACCTACACCACAGCTCACGGCAACGCCAGATCCTTAACCCACTGGGCAAGGGCAGGGATTGAACCTGCGTCCTCACAGACACTAGTTGGGTTCATTACCGCTGGGCCACGACGCAAACTCCCCTCTTTCATTCTTAAATGGCCCTGGCCCCGGCCCAACCTTCGCGCTCAGCTCTAGGATCCCGCGGTGAGTCAGGCCCTAGGCTTGACCCCTGACACCGCTCCTCAGGCTGCCTTATCCTTTAGGCCGTTTGTGCCAAATGCACCTGCCCAAACAGCCCTCGGCCACATGAAGAGGGGGCTACGAAGGGCGAGGAGATGAAGCCCCTCCCCACACAGCCAGCATGCAGGGCTCGACCCCACACCTGGGTGCTGTCCCCACCACCCACCTTCCCTCCTTCCTGTGGTAGGGGACCACTGGCGCTCAGGTGGGGGGCGGGGGGAGGCACAGGCCACCAACCAGGCACAGCACGGCCGGGTTTCACCCAGGCTGAGACGCGGCCACGGGGCTGAATTCTCACCAAGGGGAGAGTATGAGATGCATTCGGAATCCAGGCCGTGTCCTTCAAAGAAAACTGCCTGCCCAGCGCTCAGCCTTCTTCCCAAAGGCAGGAAACAGGCACCGCGGTGGTCGCCCAACTTCAAGTGCACGCACGGGGTGACACCCCAGGAGATGGTATAGCAGCAAGACACAGAGGAAGTGGCCCCCGGCTGAGCCCAGGGCTCTTGGCACCCGCCCTGCCTGCCTGCCTGCCTCCAGGGACAGCCCAGCGGCCACTTGTCACGTGACGAGAAGCAAGCGTCACGCTGGCTGGACCTCTGCACTCCGGGGTCTCTGTTACGGCGGCTCCACTCGCGCCCAGGTGAGCAGGTGAGCGTGTGGCTGTGAAAGCGAGAACCCGCAGCAAAGGACAGAGCTCCAGTGCACAGCCCGGTGACCTGTCACGGAGGGAAACGCCTGTGCCACCGCGCTTCGTACCCCTGGTCTGATCCGCTCGTGGCCTTCACAGACACATCGTCTGGCCATCATTCACTCGCGCGTGGCCGCCTTCACTCAACACTGGGGACCTCAGCCCGGCTGAGTGGCCGCCGGCCACTGCTGTCCCGAACTCACTACGCGTGTCACCGCGACAGCGCTGCGGACGGGCTTGGCCATCACAGTAATGACCGGTCACCCGCGTCTCCAGGATCACCCGCGCGTGTCTTTTTGTTCCGTGGGATCCTCGCGGCGGGAGCGGCGGTCACCCGCGCATCTTCCAGCTCTGGGGGTGACGACCGCCAGGCCGCGCCTCCCAGTGGCTGCAGGGCCGGGCGAGCTCGCGCTTCCAGCAGCGGCGTTTGAAGAGTCCCATCCGCCCCACATCCTCGCCAGCAAACACACGGAGTTGCCGGGCTGTTTATTTTTAACTATGCTGGTGGGGAGTGGCGCTGTCTCACTGTGGTTTAGTCGTTTCCTTGATTAGCGACGAGGCTGAGTCATCTGCTGGTGAAACGGGTACCTTCTTTGTCGGCTGCCTGTTCGAGTTCTGTCCCCACTGTTCCCGCTCTGTAACTGGAGCCTGTTCTCTGCGTATCTGGGATATGAACCCTTTGCCAGCTGCGTGTGTTTCAAAGAGCTTCCCCCGTTGCCTTTAGGCTGTCTTTATGGTGACTCTTTCATTTTTAATAAAGCCCATTCCGATAGCTTTCATAACATAGCTAAGAAATCTTACCCTTAACTACTGTCGCGAGACACTGTTTTCCAGGAGGTAGCACTTTGCTTCTCCTGTTCAGATTTACAACCCAGCTACAGTGACGATATTTTTACAAGGTACAAGGCAGGGGTCAGGTTTCCTTTACGTGCTACAGAGATTCAATGGTCTCAGCAGGACTTGTTGAAAAGACCACCCTTTCTCCAAGCCCTGCCAACGCCACTTCAAATATACACCCAGTGTTGGAGCTCCTGCCGTGGCGCAACAGGATAGGCAGCGTCCTGGGAGCACTGGGACGCAGGTTCAGTCCCCAGCCTGGCACAGTGGGTCAAGGGTGTTGCCGCAGCTGCGGCTTAGGTCACAGCTTAAGCTCGGATCTGATCCCTGGCCTGGGAATTCAATGTGCTGTGGGTTGGCAGCATCCTTAGAATATAGTTTGCCAACAACGTGTTTAGGATCTTTGGATCCATGTTCACGCATGAGATTGGCCCTTATTTGTTCTTTTCTTCCAATAAACTTCAGGTTTGGGTATCGGTAAGTTGTAAGCTGTACCCTCTTTTACGGAAGAGTCCGTCTGTGGTCAGCAGTATTTCTGAAATGTTGGTAGAACATGTGGTTGAAACTCTCTGCGCCTGGAGTTTCCTCTGTGGAAATTTTAGAGATTCAACATTTAAAATAGAAGATTTTATTTCATTGTGTGTCTGTTTTGCCTTTTTTTTAAAAAAAGGAATTTTTCCATGTCATTTAAAAATTCAAATTTATTAACATAAAATGATGCTTACTAGGTTATTGGTTTTATCTTTTCTCACATACGCTTTTAAGGTATTAAATCTCAGAAGAGCTTTAGCTGCAGCTCCCAGTCTCTGACATGAGGCCCTTCCATTAACATTCAGTTAAAAATATTTCCTAGGAGTTCCTTTTGTGGCTCAGCAGTAATGAATCCGACTAGCATCCATGAGGACACAGGTTCGATTCCTGGCCTTACTCAGTGGGTTAAGGATCTGGGGTTGCCGTGAGCTGTGGTGTAGGTCACAGACGTGGCTCAGATCCCGCGTTGCTGTGGCTGTGGTATAGACTGGCAGCTGTAGCTCCGATTTGACCCCTAGCCTGGGAACCTCCCTATCCAAGGGTGTGGCCCTAAAAAGAACAACAACAACAAAAAAAACTTTCCTAATTTCCGTTTCTTCATTGTTGACCCTTAGGTAGTTGAGAAATAGGCTGTTTAATCTCTACAATTGTGGGGATTTTCTAGTTAGTCATCTTGGTATTGACATGGAGCTTAATTGTACTAGGGTCGGGCTGCCTTATGATTTCAAGCCTCTGAAGTTGGCACAGCCAAAGGACTGGGCTTGGCAGGCGATTCCACGGATACTCGCAAAGAACGTGGGTTCTGCCAACGTTGGGTGTAACGTTCTACAGGCGTCAGATCAGGAACAGCACTGTGACTGCCCAGACCAAAGGGTTTTTTTGTGCCTTTTACCACCCCCTCGGAGAGGACGGACTGCTGCTCGCTGACCACGTGACTCCGACCCGCGGGGGGCGGGGCCAAGAACATCCCCCGGGTCTCTCCTCGCTGGGCCGGGGGCCAGTGGGCAGCGGGAGAGGTGACAGAGACAGCGGGGCCGGTCCCCGGAGACGCAGCCCCTCCCTCTGCTGTGCACAGTGACCGCTCAGCTTAACGAAGGAAAAAGAATCCTCCAAGCCAAGTGCGGTTCAGTGAATTTTCTGTCCCAGCTGCCTATTTGGTGGCGTTGCAAACCGGCTTTCAGGCGTCATTACCAAAACGAAAGCATCCTTCCTTTCTTTTCAGACCCTCAGTATGGACGCTTTTCACCGAGTCCGGCGTCCCTTCCCTACCTTCTGGGTCTCTGAGGTGTGCATTTGGGGTATTTTCAACTCGTCTGTCTTTCACACACAACTTCTTTCTTTTGGGGCTAAACTCAGCTATTGATTTCTTGATTTTCATTCCGTTTTCTTCAGCTCCTGAATTTTCATTCACTCTCCTTTCACAGCGGCCCCATCTTTTGCTGACGTTTTCAGTGTTAATGGCCAATCTCGTCTTTGGTCTCTTTGAACGCACTGGGTATGGTTATTTTAAATTCGTCCATTAAGAGTTCCCATTGTGGCTCAGTGGAAACGAATCCAACTAGGAACCATGAGGTTGCAGGTTCGATCCCTGGTCTTGCTCAGTGGGTTAAGGATCCGGCATTGCCGAGAGCTGTGGTGTAGGTCACAGATGCAGCTTGGATACCGCATTGCTGTCGCTGTGGCGTAGGCCAGCAGCTGTAGCTCTGATTAGACCCCTAGCTTGGGAACCTCCATATGCCACGGGTGCGGCCCTAGATAAAGCAAAAAGACAATAAATAAATAAATAAATAAATAAATAAATAAATAAATAAATAAATTCGTCTGTTGACTCCATCACCTGGAGCTCCTGTCTGTTTCTTTTGTTTCTGTTTCTTTTGTTTTGAGGTCTGTTTCTTTTGATTTTCACATCATGCCGTCTTCTCAGCTCACGCCGTTCTTGACCGGGCGCTAGAGAACAGCTAAGAGAAATTATACAAATAATTGGAGACCCAAGATGATGCATCTTGTTCCAGAGAACTGACGTGCCAGGTACCTGGTGGCACAGCAAGCCCCCCCACCCCCCATGGCCACTGAGACCCAGATTCCGGGACTGAAATTCTGTGAAACTGAGTGTGGTCTCTAGGGGGAGCTATTTCTGGTTCACTCTTACTCTTCCGAGGCAGCCCTTGGGGGGGCCCCCCCACGTAAAGAAAGGCAGGTGTGCCAGGCCACAGCCGTCACCCGGCGCCTCGGGCTGGGATGTGCACCGCTCGGCCACTTCGGTGCTTCTCCGAAGCGGAAGAGCAGCCCGGATGGCGGGTTTGTCTCCCGGCCTCCATCCGCAGCCCCCAGCCCTGTCGTTTTCCACTCTCTCTTATTAGTGCCCTGGTACCTTCACAGAGTGGTTTTAAAATATCTTGGCCTGATTTTTCGTTACCTTCAGGGAGCTTGGGTCAGAATTACTTGCTCAGCCACCGCTGGGTTTGAAGTGCCCTCTCTTCTCTCACATAAATAATTCTGAGAAAATCCTGAGCCCCCCCACCCCCCACCTCGTCTTACTGTTCTTCCTGGAGCGCCCTCGGGCGGCAAAACCTAAAATGCAGACACAGCTTTTCTGCGCTAAGATGTTCACCACAGCACCGACCAAGAGAAACAGAATAATAGTAAGAGAATGGTTAGGTCCATAATGTTAGGACATTTCAATGATGCGGACATTAAAACTTTTTTTTTTTTTTTTGGAGTTACTGTTGTGGTTCAGTGGTTAAGGAATCCGACTAGGAACCATGAGGTCGCGGGTTCGATCCCTGGCATCGCTAAGTGGGTTAAGGATCCGGCGTTGTCGTGAGCTGTGGTGTAAGTTGCAGATACGGCTCGGATCCCGTGTTGCTGTGGCTGTGGTGTAGGCTGGCGGCTACAGCTCTGATTGGATCCCTAGCCTGGGAACCTCCACATGCCGTGGGTGGGGCCCTAGAAAGACAAAAAAAAAAAACAAAACCCTTATTCTTCACATGAAACTTTTCCACTTCAGCGAGTGTAGAATCATCTTATCTGTTTGTTCAACAAAGTCTTAGGAGTTATTCTTGATAATTTACTCCCATCCTCAACAAATAATCCATCAGCAAACCCTTTGAATTCTACCCCCACCCACGTATCAAATTCAAACCCCGCCGTCCACGCCTAAGCCACTGGCAGCAGCAGCCTCGCAGCATCTCTCTGCCTCCATCCGACTCGCTTCCCAGACAGCAGCGGAGGTTGCCATGGGGGACGGGGGGGGGGTCCTGTCACAACCGGCACCTTCCCATGCCCTTCAAGCACAACGTAAACTCCCTGGGACCCTGAAGGTCCCGAGACCCCTGACTCGCGCTGCTCTCCTGGCCCCCGACCCCGAAGCCTGTCCAGCCTCTGGGCCTCCGTGCTCGCTGTGTCCTTGGCTGGAAAGTTCTCCCCCACTTCTTTGCCCAGGTGGCACCTTTTCAGCCTTCTGGCCCCAGGTCAGGTGTGACCACCTCAGAAAGGACGTCCCACTTCCTGTCAGTTGCCTCATCCTATTTTCTTCATGGCGTTTGCCACTATATGTGATGCTCGTTTTTTGTGGGTTTCTTTTTTTACGGGGGGGGGAGGGGCTGTGCCTGTAGCACGTGCAAGTCCCAGGGCCAGGGATCGAACCCAAGCCACACCAGTGACAACGCCGGATGCTTAACCTGCTGAGCCACCAGGCAAGTCCGGCTCTTATTTTCACCTGTTTGTTTACTTCTTAATTTCCTGCATTCTCATCAGAACCTAAGCTTCACAAGGGCACGGGCTGTGCCTATCTTGTTTGTGCTGTAGCCCCGGGACCTGCCTGGTACACCGCTCGTGGAGGACACTTAGGCTCAGTGTGGTTAAGCAACCGGCTCAAAGCCCCACAGCTGGCAAGAAGCGGAGTTAGGATCTGCACTTGGATTTTTCTAACTGCAAAGCCACAAGGAGCTCCTCTGCTCCGTGTCCAGAGTCGCAAGTTAGGCATTTCCGTTACGTGCACTTTCTGTGCTTCTGGGGAAAGAAGCCACGTCTTCCCTCATTCATTCCTTTCTAATTAGCCACAGCCAGTAGTTATTACGCGTTCACTGCTATGTGACCACCGGGCGTTGACCTCTGCAACTCAACTTCCACATTCGCATAATGGGATTAATACTGGAACAGACTGTGTCACTGCTGTGATTAATATTTCTAAGTGCTTAAAACACTGCCTGGTATACAGGAAGGCTTGTGCAGTATCTGCTAAGGAAATAAAATACATCTGTTGAGTACCTACTGCATGTCAGCACCGTGATGAGAGGAGATGCAAGAGACAGACGCAGCTTCCAGGCACTGCCATCAGATATACACAAAATGACGGGGTTAAAGGCTTAGAATATCTGTCGTGTGGAAGCAGCCTAAATGTCCATTGAGAGATGCCTGGATAAAGAAGATGTGGTACATATATACACAGTGGAATATTACTTGGCCATAAAAAAGAATGAAATAATGTCATTTGCAGCAACACGGAGGGTGGACGTAGAGATGATCACACTAAGCGAAGCAAGTCAAAGACAAAGTCAAGTACCGTACGATATTGCGTATGTGTGGAATCTAAAATATGGCACAGCTGAACCTTCCTACAAAGCAAAAACAGACTCACAGACAGAGAGAACAGCCTTGTGGTTGCCAAGGCGGGACGAGGGCTGAGAGAGGGAAGGACTGGAAGTTTGGGGCTGGCAGATGCCAACAGTTATATATACGATGGATAAACAACAGGGTCCTACCATGTGGCACAGGGAACTATATTCGATAGTCTGTAATAGCCTATAATGCAAAAGAATATGAAAATAATGTATATGCGTGTATAACTGAATCACTTTGCTGTCAGCGGAAACTAAAACAACATTGTACGTCAGCTATATGCCAATAAAACAAATGTAAAAATCTTTTTAAATGCCTGTCAGAGCAGCAGGAACAGGCACTAGTGAACGGGTACCATGTGCCAGGCATGGTCCTAAAGCCTTTAATACACTCCTTTATTTCTATCCTCATCTCCTCCCAGAGGCTGGTGGCGTTGTAAGCCCCATTTTAGTGATGAGGAAACAGAGGCACAGAGCTTACAGAATCTGCCCCAAGTTATGAGGTCAAAAGTGGGCCTGGAACCCGGGCACTCACTCCGGCGTTGATGCTGTCAACCCCCATGCCTTACAGAGTGGCTGTAAAATGACATCCACGCTGTCAAGCATCACGTAAGCCCTTGCTTGATCTCAAGTAAAAGAAGCATAACACGATTCTGCATGTAAATGAAAAATGTACATTATGTTGTTTAGACAAAAAGAAGCATTTAATGTAATGGTTCTCATTGAAGGTTTCAGCTTAAGCAAGAATAAACCATTAGGAGTTCCCATCGTGGCACAGCAGAAACGAATCCGACTAGGAACCATGAGGTTGCGGGTTCCATCCCTGGCCTCGCTCAGTGGGTTAAGGATCCAGCATTGCCGTGAGCTGTGGTGTAAGTTGCAGACGCGGCTCGGATCTGGCATTGCTGTGGCTGTGGTGTAGGCCGGCAGCTGCGACCCCTAGCCTGGGTGTGGCACTAAAAAAAAGACAAAAATAAATAAATAGACAATTAGCAAAACCTTTCAAAAATCATTTCTGGAGTTCCCGCTATGGCACAGAGGTTAAGAATCCCACTGCAGAGGCTCAGGTCACAGTGGAAGTGCAGAGTTGGTCCCTAGCCCGGTACAGTGGGTTAAAGGAACTGGCGTTGCCACAGGAGGCGCAAGTTGCATTTGTGGCTGGGAACTGACCCCTGGCCCGGGAATTTCCATATGCTCTGGGTGTGGCCATTAAAACAAAACAAAAAAAAAGGTCATTTCCACTGACATAACTGTCTTTGGTTGTGATGAGAAAGCCTAAGGAATGAGTTAATACTGTAACCACTATGTTTACAGAAAAAGCTTACCTTTAAAATTTATATATACTGTGGAGGGTAAATCAAATTTGTATTATAAAATGCCATGTAAATAAGATTTGATCCGAACAACTGAAAGAAGAAAAAAGAAAAGAGAACATTCTATCATACAAATACAGGGGGCAAAAATCTGAATTTTGGGGAAATAGGGCTTTTTTAATGGATTTTCCATAGTCAGGCAACCATGGCTGAAATGATCAGAACCTTGGACAGCACTGAGGGGCTTTTCTAAGGGGCGGGTTTGTATGGTTCTTCACTGTTAACGGACTTCCTTTCTCTGCATTTAACAATTGTCTTAATTTTAATTCTTCTTGTATAAAAATTGATTCCTTTATGTGTAGAACTTACCGATAATGGAATATATATATATATATATATATGTATATATGTATATATATATATGTATATATGTATATATATGTATATATATATATGTATATATATATATACATACACACACACACACACACACACACACAATTCTTTTTTTTTTTTTTTTTGCTTTTTAGGGCTGCACCCATGGCATATGGAGGTTCCCAGGCTAGGGGTCCAACTGGAGCCATAGCCACCAGCCTACACCACAGCCACAGCAACGCGGGATCCGAGCCGCGTCTGCAACCTACACCACAGCTCACGGCAACGCCGGATCCTTAACCCACTGAGCGAGGCCAGGGATCGAACCTGCAACCTCATGGTTCCTCGTCAGAGGATTCATTTCCGCTGCGCCAGGACGGGAACTCCCACAATTTTTACCGTCTTCTTGCAAACAAAGACTGGCATTTTTGTCTCAATATCTTGGTTTACTCATTCATATTATCATTATTCAGATAATTAATACAAAGAGGATAGTGAAGGGGGTGGGGGGATGCACTGTGCGTTTGGGACACAAAATCTATCAAATTGACTTGTGATGATTTATGTACACCTATAACTGAAATAAAATTCATTATGTTAAAAAAAAAGAAAAAGAAAGTAGAGGCTAGTGAGAAATCATTTAGAATCAACACCTAAATCCTGGGTATTGCTATCAGGGCAGCGTGTCAGTGCCTTCAGAAGTTAGGGGACATACGTAAAATCTTTATTTTTGATGTAAGATTTACTAGTTGGCAGCACGAATGACCTCAATCATTCGTCTACACTGCATTTTGCACAGAGGACATCTTCCAGCCTTTTCCAGAGCGTGGTGGTTAGATTCAGAAGCTACTGAACAAAAATGCACCCAGTGTGAGCTTCCGAAAAGCCCAAACCCATGAAATGTATTAATATGGACACAGAGACAAATTCTAATGGTATGTTACTGAACTTGTAAAAGCAAGCATTTTTGGAAATATTAACGCCCATCATTAAGGTATGTAAAAAAAAAATCCTTCTGCAAATTCTCGGACTCAGTGTCAGGCAGAAAAGCCTTTCTCTGCTATTTTTTAAAATAAAGCAGGCGAAACAACCGAGCCGCTTGGTCAGTTTGCTCTTGGAAACCCTAACGCGGTCACAAAACTCGCTGTGACCATTCTGGCTCCTTACAAATGCTGTGAGGCTGGCCTGCCTTCATTTTTTTTTTTCTTCCTTCTCAATGACTGATTGAGGTGGCGCTTTAATCCTCTGTAGCATGTCAAACAAGGGTCTCAGAAGCTCTGAGTCCCCTGGCAGAGCACAGGGGGGCTGTTGTGCTTGGGGAATTAAACTGTCCCGAGGCATCAAAAGCAGCCACAATGCAGCCATCGGCATGTTTGCGCCATGCAAGGCCTGCATTTCCTATTTAGAAAACACATAACCGTCGCCCCATTCTGAAGTCTCACAAGGCCCCCTTTTATTTATTTGTGTTTGTTATTATTCGGCTTCTGCCGCTGTGTTCCGCGCAATGCCTTGCTGTGCCCGCATCCATTGAGAGAGGAAAAAAGGAGTGTCTATTGCCAACTTGTTCAGGGAAAAAAAGGGACTCCCACCGCTTTTCCTTCTGGCCAGACTTCCAGGGAGAGAAGAGGGTTTAACTCTTTGTGTCCCAGGAGAGGAGACTTCTTTGCGCCTTCTGAATTTTGCAGAGGGTGACATGTCACCGAGACAGAAAACAACGTCATGCGTGGACTCCGGCAGTCCCAGAAGCTGGCACCTCTCCAGTTCCACAGACGGTTATTAGGTACCAATATTCGTTCTTTGCACGCTGTTTTTTTTTCACAAAGCAATTTAAGTACGGCGGCAATGACCCAGGCGCACCTGACCCGGGGCCGAGTCGGTGTTTCTGTAAAACGTGTGGCTAGGTCCTCGCTGTTTCCCCCTTGGAAGGTTCAAGGGGAATTGCGCAAAGTCTCACTAGACAGTTTAGTAACACGTTTGTTCCGGAAGACAGAACGCGTTTTAGGTGTGCACAACCTGCCTGCCCGTGAGGATTTCTGTGTTGATTATATTCATGGGCCAGGCGGTTACAAAGATTTTAGTGCTCATATAATCCGGTTCTACCTCTGAGTGTGTCTGTCTGTCTGTCTGCAGGGAGAGGCACGGAGAGGGAGAGACAGAAGGGAGACAGCCACAGGCCGAAGTAACGCTCCCCCGACACCACCCGCCCAGTTCCAGCAAAGCAACGGCCAAGACTGAGTGGCGTCGCCCGTCCCGAGACTGAGACTGGTGCTTTATAAACTCAAGAAGACACCGGGCACCTGTTATGCTGTGGCCCCAGGCACTGAGACAGCCACAGACCCCTTCCCTCTCAGGGGCCCGGAGGTGGGCAACAGGCAAGCACTGGCCAGGGCGCACCACGGCCCTGTTTAGAACATCCTGGAACAAGAAGAGTTAATGGTCCCGCCACATTCCAGAGGGCAGGGGCTCAGTGACAGCGCAGCCCAGGCCCCAAGGGAAGAGGGACAGCCCTCTATTCTTCGCATCGTCTCTCGAATTAATTAACTGGAAGTGAGTCTTGTCAATGTTTTGGGAAGGCAGAAGGGAGTAAAAAGAGATTGCCAGAATTAATCACAGTGAGAAACCACTTCAACTCTGCCAGGGCTCAGAAAACCCCAGAGAAGAAAACAATGAAGGGCAAGGGGCCGACTGGCCGTCTGAAGGAGCTGGGGGACCCGAGCAAACTTCAAGTCTTTGCCAAGGAAGGGACGCGGGCTCGACAAGAGGAATTTATTATCTGCAGCCACAGTAGGTACAATTTTTCACTTAAGCGCACAGTGTGTCCACGGGGCACAGAGAGAAGGGACAGGTTTTTAAAGCAAAGAAACACCAGAATATTCATGTCACTTTTAAGCCGAGACACATTGAACTCTATTATCTAAAAGATTCACAGGTTCTTGAATTCGTACTGAATACATCTTCAAACACTTGCAATTCCACATCCTGCAGATGATGGAAAATCCAGGAAACAGATTCCAGAAGTTCAGACTTGGGGAGGAGAGTTCACTCACTAAGAAGAAAGAAGAAACAACACTGCAGATGAACAGATCTATTTACAAGTATCGGCGAAGGAAAAAAAAATAGAGAATTTCGGTCAATGACAAATAACTGGAGAGAAACCTGAAACAACCCAGTAAATACAGGTTTTCTGTTCTTTTCACCGTGGTTGACATTAGCCCCCTTTTAAAGAAAATCTAATTTCTGTCAGAAACTTTTATGCCCCGTGAAAAAAATTTTTTTTTTCTTTTTTCTTTTTAGGGCCTTACCCACGGCATACGAGGTTGCCAGGCCAGGGGTCGAATCAGAGCTACAGCTGCCGGTCTACACCACAGCCACAGCAACGCCGGATCCAAGCTGCATCTGCGACCTACACCATAGCTCACGGGAATGCTGGATCCTCAACCCACTGAGTCGGGCCAGGGATGGAGCCTGCGTCCTCATGGGTACTAGTCAGGTTCACTACCGCTGAGCCACAATGGGAACTCTGCAGCATGTGGAAATTCCTGGGCCAGGGGTCGAATCCAAGGCACAGCTGCAATGGGTGGAGTTCCCTGGTGGCTCCATGGGTTAAGGACTCAGCGTTGTCAATGCTGTGGCGCAGGTTAGATCCCTGGCTGCAGGTGCAGCAATGCCGGATCCTTAACCTGCTGCACCACAGCCGGAACGCCTGATATTTTAACTCTTAAGAAAATGGCAGCATGAAGACTAAACAACAACAAAAAATATTTGCAATTAAATGTAGCACTTTCTTTGCCATCTTGGAAGGCAAAATACTCCCATCCATGTTTTTTGTTCCCCCTTTTCTATTTTTAGCATGCAGAAGTTCCTGGGCCAGGGATCTAACCTGTGCCACAGCAGTGACAACGCTGAGTCCTTAACCCACGGAGCCACCAGGGAACTCCACCCATCCGTGTTCTGAAGAAGCAACCGTGTCACAACCACGGTGATGGGGCAGCGGGGACCACTGCCCATGAACTGAGGGTGGCCATACTTACAGCTGAGGCGTGTTACTAGCAGGCTTCAGAATCAGCTTGTCACCCCTCTTCTCAACTTCAAAACCCATTTTCTTAAGTAGGGACGGGTCCGCCAGGCCCTGCTCCTCCATCTTTGCAATCAAATCCTGGTTCCGGCTGTTGTCCTCGGTGAGGTTTCGGATGGCGTACACCACCCACTGGGTTAGAACTGGAACCGGAGTGAAGGAATCGGCCAGCGTACTTGCCGGTTTCGAGATCACTGTGTGCATTACTGGAGGAGGGGGAGAGGGGCAGAGACCCCCCAAACCCAGAATCAATGCACTCACTTTTCTTGAGGACGTGCTGTGAATTTGTAAGCCAAGCGGGAAATCACTGAGAAGGTACACTATGTCCAGTGTGGTGTGTGCATGTGAGTGTGTGTGTGAGGTGTGAGTGTGTGTGTGTGTGTGAGATGTGTGTGTGTGTATGTGACATCCAGCAACAGAGGTACTTGATCAGATTTATGGAATGAACGAATAATTTGAAGCAAAGGCTTAGCGTGGCCACACCTGAATTTTACGAACACACACGCGTGTGCAGGCGAGCGCACACACACACACGTTGATAATTACGTTACTGAGTCACCGGGGAAGGAGGAAGAGGGTTAGAGAACGAGTCACAAGGATGCCAGGTCAGAACCAGAGGAGAAAACCATCTTGTTTAAAGCCAGCCCAGTTTTCCAGGAGCCGTCGCGGAGTGCCCCTCAGGTACCCCGGCTGTTCGGGGTGAGTCCGTGTGCTCCTGGGAAAGCACCTCCGCTCTCGGCCCCACTGTGCCCCTGCCCTCATTCCAAACGCCGGGCACGGCACCCTTCGGGCGTTGTTTTCTGAGCTCTTCTATGTAGTTACCGAGAGCTGTGTGTGCCTCACCAGGCATCGAGTTGCTTCTGTATGTCGTTCTAGAAAAAAAATGTGTATAAAAACTGATGCAACCTTGGATCCAGGGGCACAGAGCGATGCCAGGAACAGCGGGCCTGGCACCCTCCGCTGGTTCATAAGGAACAGAGTGCCAAGTGTGAAACAAACACGTTTTCCAATGAAAG
The DNA here is from genome assembly GCA_004024745.2 of Catagonus wagneri. Lineage (NCBI taxonomy): Eukaryota > Metazoa > Chordata > Mammalia > Artiodactyla > Tayassuidae > Catagonus > Catagonus wagneri. Next base: position 262,645 of record PVHT021183617.1, read on the forward strand.
GAGGCCGCCCTGCCCGTGATCAGACGGGAGGTGGCGGGAGGGACGAGTTCCTTCTCCATGTTACCAGGTGTTTCCCACACAGGCACTTGTGAGGCCAGAACTGGGGCGCCTGTGCCCCCAAAAGGTGGGAGGGGGGTCGTTCAGCTGAAGAGCCCACACTTCTGACCCTGACCGAGACCCCAGATCAGCCGAGACCCTCCTGCTCCCTCAGTGCCAGCGCAGGAAGCCACAGAGAAAGCAAAGTGAGCCCAGCTGGCCCCCTGGTTCAATAACCGCGAAGGAAGCCAGTAAAAAACGAGCCTGTCCACTAATGCTAGACAACTGTACGTTAGGAACCATGCCAGTTTTGTCTTCAGGAAGTTTTCTGGTCATTCCATCTTGGTCCCTCCGACACGGCCCGAGCTGGCCCGCAGGGCTGACCAGGCCTCTGAGGCTCCCGGGGGCAGTGGGGCTTGTGGGGAGGGGGTCCTGCCAGCTGGCCTGCCTCTCCAGCTCCTCCAGGACAGGCCACAGGTCTGCACAAAGTGGAGGACCGACAAAGGCGTGCGGAGTAAATGACCCACTGGTTTTTGGAGGTTTAGCAACCAAACCGCTGGTCGGTATAAGTGACTCACCTTTTCCAAAGGCAAAGAGTGGGGACCGCTGGGGCCTGGCCGATGGGAGTCTATGCTTAGCTGTCCCCTTTGGTGGGGACAACGTCCTCCTCTCGCCATTCATCGGTCATCCTTTCATGATAGAGCCCAGGTCCGCAGAATTACAGGGCTGGATTTCTTTGGTGGAAGTGAATCCACACAAATACTCAAGTGCATAAAACCTCAATCTGAATTGTTCCTTTTTCCCCACAACCACCAACCTCCACTTTGCGACACGACAGAGAAGAAAAACAATGGTCCCAGGCGACAAAAACTTCCAAAACGCTAGTACATTTCCCCACAAGAAACCACGCGCAACGATTAGTTTCTCACATGGGACGACATCCTCGGACAGACGCATTTCCTCACCTCCCATGGGAAAAAAGGGGTCCGAGCCCATGAGAACTGACGGAAGGAGCCAGCACTCAAGGGTGGACTTAGGTCAGAACGCGTGTAAGGCTGGCGCTCAGGCCGTGGCCACGGCCACCCTAACGCCCGACGACAGAACACTTCTTTCTGAAGCTTCCTGGCTATTCCCTTAAATATAACTGAAAGGAAGAAAACTGAAATTCCCCAGAGATGTACCAAAAGCATTTGAACATCGGAGGGCTGGCTGGCTCCGCCATCAAGGAATCTGATGCTGGCCCTGTCGCCACCAGCCACAGACGCTGCGTTTCTCTGGGGAAAGGATCCACCTCGCAGAGCGGCGGGCTGTCAGACCATTTCAGTCTCGACCTGAACGCCTGCAAAGGGTCCCCACGTGCCTCTCCTGCCAGGGGCCTGCCACACCCTTGGCTCCGGCCATGGCACCACACCCGGTGTCACCTGTCCGTCTGTCCATGAGACCCTGACCCACGACACATCCTCGCTCGCCTGTCCTGGGAGCCCACCTCTCTGTCCAGCTCCCCCTCACCCCCAGCTTCAGCTGGACTCGCCCACCACTCGTTTCCAGAATGTTCTCCCGCTTCTTCTTCCCTAGTTCTCTTCACGCGGCACCTGCTAAACTGCTCACGCGTCTGGGAGCTCCGAGGGCAGGGGCCGCACCCGCTCCTTCTCCTTGTCCCTGGCACGCGGTCGAGCCACACACACACATGCCGCGGGCTGTCAGCGTGGGCTCGGTGACGCGACGTTAGCTCCGGCTCCTTGGATCTCTGTCACCCTGACACCCTGTAAAGTCCTCATCAGCAAGGGTGACGTCTTGGTCACCCCTCTGTCCTCTGTCCAAGCTGGGTGCTGGGAATTGTGTGCTCGACGTCTGAGCAAGCGAACACCATTTCCCAGTCACTGTGTGTGCGTGTCTGAGTGCGTGTCCGTGTGTGTGTGCGTGTCTGTGTGTATGGAGGGGGCGCGGTGGCAATGCAGTGACCCACATGGCCTGTGCTTTTCCTTCTTGTTCTTGGTGTGGTTTCCTGACTCAGGGATCTGCAGGGTTCAGAGATTAGATGAAAGTAAACCAGTATCAGTGCAACGGGCGCAGGAAGCTGGACTGTGTCCATCACAGGCCCAGGACAACAAAGCCCCGGAGTTCCCACGTGGGCAGACAAAAGGGCGGATTTTACTCCTGTCCCGGGGCGGGGGCGGGGGCGGGGGCGGGGGCGGGGCTGCGATATTTTCTGAAAGCGCTGTTGGGGCATCTTAACGTGGTCTCATCCTTTCAGTGTTTAGCGGCTCATTCCGCAGAAAGACACACCCAGTCCCCAGTTTATACCTAAGGAAAGAGGAGAACACGATTAACGACAGTTCACTGGATGGGCCGGGTGCCTCCCCAGCTGGGATGGGGCTCCGGGGGCGGCAGGGTGTGGGGCTTCAGGAGCCAAAGGGACCGTGGCGTGGATTCCTGGCGCAGCCGCCGCGTGAACAACTCCAGCACCGGAGCCCAAAGCAGAAAAGGCCTTTGAGTCTCCTGCCGTAACTGGGGTTCAGAGGGCAGGAAGCTGTGCGAGTGGGGGGCGCGGGGCACGGCGGGCAAGGCCACTCTTGGCACCCTGAATATCAGAAATAGCAAACGGAAGCAGCAAAACCCGCTGACGCTTTTCACTTGATTGCGGCCTAAGCTGAATTAGTCTAACCGCCCCCCCATCCCGAAAGAGGATTTCACACTAAGTGAGAACGCTGGGCTGCCTCGGCGGCCTAGGGCTGGGCCCGAAGCGAGCAGCAGCGCCCGGGGTCTGCACAGTCTCTAAATTAAATGCCACCAAAGGTCCTCCGATTTGTCCCTCTTGCCAGTGAGAGCATCTCAGCCCTGCTGTCCAGCGCCTCCAACTTAATAATTCAACAGCCACAGGCTAATAGCTGTTCCCCTTATAACATTTGTGCGGAAAAGAGAAACACGAACCTGGGCCCCGTGCGCCGCTCTAGTGTCCGAGCCCGGCCTGCAGGTGTGCCGGGCTCCCCGTGGGCCGTGAGGGGCCGAGCCCTGGGCACCGCGTGGACCCAGACGGCCCCGAGTGTCCCGAGGGAGATGAAAGTGAGTCCCAGTTAATATTCACATCGCCCTCTCGTTTCCCCACTAAAGAGACAGAAAGCAAGCCAGAGCGGGGGAGAAAATTAAATAGCTTCTAAAGCCTCTAATCCTGCCCACATCTGAAGTGCCTCATTGTCTGCTTAGCTGGAGAGAGCAGGCTTCTGAAGTTTCCATAGCTACTGCAAACAGAAGGCGTGAGCCTCTTCCCTACCCAGCTGCCTTCAAGGAGCCCCGCGAGCAGCACCGGCGTGAGGGCGAGACCATCTGGCCGGCTGTGGACCAGAACCCTGCGGGTCATGAAACGGGGGCACAGAGATGCCACGACACTGGAGAGGAGCGCCCTGAAACAGCGGGGTGGCTGAGATCCGGGTCCCTGGACCCCGAGCACTCGTGTGGCCGGATGCAGAAAGACTCAGGTTCAGCATTGGGCCCTGCAGCCCAGTACCGGGTGGGCAACGGGAGGGGCAGGGCTGGAGACCCCGCGAGACGCAAGAAAATCCCACGACGAAGCTGTTACCAACCAGCACACTGATGCGCCAAACTCACTTTTAAGGTCAAGTCGGCCGAGTCCAAAGGTTAACATTGGAGCTGATGAGAAAGCTGCCACCTGACAGAGAAGGAGTCAATGTTCCTGCAGTCACCGGACAGAGTGGTACCGCGTCCTGCGGGACGACCAGGACGCAGGTGACCCAGACACAGGCCCCGCGATGATGGAGACTTGCTCTGGTCACGGCTCTCGTGTCTGCATCTGTTACGACTTATCTTTTGCTCTCAACCTCTGTTTATGCCACTCAGACCTCACACTCTTCTCGTTCAGAGCGTTGAAAGTTTTTACTGTGCAGGCTCTGCTCCCGGCCACCTCACATGACACCGAAAACCAGGGATTGACAAATTATGGCCCAGGTTTTTGCATGGCTGCAAGCTAAAAATAGTTTTATATTTTTAAACGGTGGGGAGAAAAACTGAAAGCAGCATATTAATTTGAGACACGCGAGAGTGATTTGCAATTCAAACTTCAGTGTCCATAACAAATAAAGTTTTGCCATGCCCATTCCTTTATGAATTTGTCTGTGGTGGCTTTCATGTTGTAAAGGCTGAGCTGAGAGGTGTACAGAGACAGCACGGCAGAGCCAAACATACTTACTCAATTTAACCCGTTACAGAAAAGGTTGCCAAACTCTGGACTAGAACATGGAAGGAATCAACAGATGTTTGTTGAATGACTAAATGAGCTTTTAAAATTACTGGCATTGAAACTATTGAAATTTATGCTATTTAAATTAAGGCCATCTTATTTCCTTTTTAAGGGCTGCATCTGAGGCATTCGGAGGTTCCCAGGCTAGGGGTCCAATCGGAGCTGTAGCTGCTGGCCTGCACCACAGCCACAGCAATGTGGGATCCAAGCTGCATCTGCGACCTACACCACAGCTCACGGCAATGCCGGATCCTTAACCCACTGAGTGCAGCCAGTGATTGAACCCGCGTCCTCACAGACACTATGCTGGGTTCCTAACCCGCTAAGCCATAACAGGAACTCCTAAATTAAAGCAATTTAAGTGTTAAAAGACTTTACCGACTTTTCAGTATATATACGTGCTATCTATACGTAATAGGTAATATCTACATATGGTATTTATATATGAATATATCTGGGGATGTATGTCTATATTTAATATCATATGTAGAGCATACTTATAACAGGGGTGTACTGCATATCACACCAATATTTAATGTTTGCTTCCTGGATGTTTCTAAAAATTACTTTTAGAAAACAAACCCATTTATTGCAAAGGATGTAGGTACTGGCACGCTTTTCAAGATGAAGCTATTTGCTTAACAAATAGCTTCCTCATCTATCTTCCCAGACTACGGTAAGACTGCTGAATTCTTCAGAGTGCAAAGTAGTAGTTCAATTTTCACATTGTTCTGAAAATGCTTTACGGGCCTGAAAACCAAGGACTTCAAAACAGGCCAGTTCCTGCCCACCCAAGGAGAGAAAGTCCCCGAACGTGACACCGAGAGGATGGCTTCTCTCTTGCTGAAAGGACATCTTCCGCCTCCCAGCCAGTCCCGCGGTCAGAGAGAGGGCGGGTATTCGGGGGGTGGGGGGGCCCTGTTCTGTGACCCCTGACCCCCGTATGCGGGAGTCCTGACCAGCCGCAGCTCTTCTCTTCCAGTATTCACGTTCTGAAGGGGGGGGGAGGCATTTCCCGAGTTCCCTGGTGGTGCACTGGGTTAAGGGTCTGCTGTTGCCACTGCTGTGGCACGGGTTCGAGCCCTGGCCTGGGAACTTCCTTGTGCTAAACTGCTGACCAGGGACCTCTGGGTCTCCCTGAGGCTTCTGCCGCTGGAGGGGACCCAGGTGGCCCCCAGTGGAGGCGGGGCTGGAGAACCAGCCCGTAGCTGGTAGAGTAAGATGCTCTGAGCTGCGGGCGCAGGACGGATGGCAACTTCCCCAGGAAAACAAACGGGGCGGGGGAGGGGTCTGGACGGGAGGAGGTCCCCGCAGAGGAAATGAACCTGAAAAGTACTGCTCCTGTTCCTGCGCAAAGGGCCGCCTGCTTCTCCCACCCGGGGGAGACCACTCTCTCTGCAATCGCCGAGAGGCTCTTCACGGCCCTGCTAAGCGCATTCTGCCTCTGCCTGCGTCTGTTCCGTCACCTTTTGCTCTCAGCTTCCGTGTACGCCACTCGGACCGCACACCCTTCTTGTTTAGAGCGTTAGAGCGGACGTGTTTACTGCTCCCGGCCGCCTCACATGATGCTGAAAACCAGCGTGCGTTCAGAAACCACCGCAAACCACCCACTCTGGCTCCCCTCTTCCTTCTCCAAATCCTTGGTCTATCTGGGACCTCATTTCACTCCGCGTTTTTGCATTTTAACAGGAGGGCACGGCTGTGGATCAAGGGCTCCAGCGCCCGCCATGCTGACATGTGCGGTTCTAGGTTTGCGGTGAGTTCTGAGAGCACCTGCAAATCCACGTGCCGGTACACTCTGCTTTGCCAGTTAGTGGCTGCCTATTAATACGGAACACGGTTAAGACAGAAAGAAGAAACAGTAATTGAAGAGGGTGGGAAAAGAAATAACTGCCAGGGTTAAGGCCGCGACGCCTCTCCGGTGCCCAGTCCTCAAGGCTCTGCTTCCTCTCACCCTCACACGGCGAAGCACCGCGGGGCCACCGCCCTCGGCCCCTGCCCAAGTCCCAGGGTGGCTTCCGTCACCCCCGCTGGTGGCCTGTGGCAGCACAGGAACGGGAAGGCGACACCCCGGCCCACGCTCTCCCCACTCCAGGGCGGCCGAGGCCGGGTGAACCGGGCCAGGCTCGCAGGTGCCCCACGCCCACGCGGCTTGTGGGAAAGGATCCTCAGGCACGAAGACTCATCCTGCCCACGTGTGGGGCTCATCGCACCGGCCACTTCAAAGCCCGGCCCGCGGAGGAGCGGCCAGCCCAGCGTCCGCGCCACATGGCAGGTTTCAGATCAGAAACCACCAAAGCCACTTCTAAGAGCAACCGCATGGACACAAATGCTTGGGGACAGCGCTTTGGAGTCACTGCTGAGGCTCTGAATGGGCCACTGCCCGCGACATGCTGAGCAGAGAGCCTGGCATGTAGCAGATGCTCACGAAACGGGGCAGGCAGAGTCCCTCTGCGGCCTGTCCTGCTGGGTGTCACTCTGACTCCCAGAGCGGGCAGGCGCGCCACCTGCGTGCGGGCTCCTGTCTCAGTCACTGTGACTCCTGGCACAGACACAAGGAGGAGTGTCTTAATCATTTATTTTTATGTGGAAGTTCAGGACCAGGGATCGAACCCATGCCAGCGCAGCCTCCTTAAACCGCTAAGCCACCAGGGAACTCCAAGGACCTGCTGGATGAATGCTCCCTGCTGTCTGGCCTCCACCCACACCAAGGGGTGGTACCCTGGTTCTCCTGTCAGATCAGACCCTGTCCCCGCACCATGCGACCTCTGCCTCTGGGCTGCGGTGCTCTCATCAAGGAGAGGTTTTCTGGACACAAACATCCAAGGAAAGACACTGCCCCAGCGTCTGGCCGAGGTACCAGCAGGGGGCTGTGGCATTACCAGAGATGGCTGGGCTCTGACGACTGAGAAATCCATGAAGAGGAGCCAGTGTAAGCCCTGCAGAGACACAGGGAAGCTCCAGGCCCTGGCTACCAGACAGGAGGATTTTTTTTTTATACACGACTCTGTTCTCGTTGGGACAAAGAAACTACCAGCTTGATCAATTTCTACCCTCAGTGTAAGCAAAGCTTTGCAAGAGGAATTCAGTGTCTCCCACACAAGCCAAGATCGCCTGTTTATCTGCATAAAAGAAGAAGAGCAACAGAAGTTCCCATCATGGCTCAGGAGTTAATGAACCCAACTAGCATCCATGAGGATGTGGGTTCTATCCCTGGCCTCGCTCAGTGGGTTAAGGATCCAGAGCTGCTGTGAGCTGTGGTGTAGGTCACAGAAACGGCTCGGATCTGGCGTGGCTGTGGCTGTGGTGTAGGCTGCTGGCTATAGCTCTGATTAGACCCCTAGCCTGGGAACTCCACATGCCACGGGTGCGGCCCTAGAAAGACAAAAAAAGAAGAAGAGTAACAATAATAAACATAACGGCAGCAGGTGTCCAGTACGTGCCGGGGGCTGTCCCTCCCGAGCTCACAGAAAGCACTCCATCCGCACAAGCACAGCCTGCGGTGGGGCCCTCACCCCATTCTACGGATGGGGAGACTAAGGCACAGGAGGAGGATGACTTGTCCACGGTCACATAACCTGAAGCTGCTCCTCAGCCCTCCGCAGTGACCGCTGTGGGCGAGGAAAGGCGCCTGGAGGTGGCCGGGGCCCCTCTTCCCCCCGGCCGGCCTGACCGTGAGCTTCTCAGCTTGATGGAAGGAACAGCCGACTTTATGACAGTCCCTTTCTCTGCGAAGAAATTTCCAAAGATAAGATAAAGCTCACAGTGACCAGGGAGAGAGACCAACCCTGCAAAACACCCTTGGGATTGACTCAAGCCGTTCACAGTGGAATTAAAATCTGGAGCAGAAAAAGCTACATAATCCCATCTGAATGATGCCAAGTTGCTACTGGTCAAGTACCAAGGACATCTGAAATTAATAAAGGTCAGAAACAGTCCTAAGACAGGACGGCTTAAATGAAGACCACAGGCGGCGCGGAGCAGCTCACAGATCTGGGACTAGACGAGGCACGGCAGGTGCTGGAGTCAGGGAGCTTTTGCACACTGTGCATGCGGGTGCCCGAGCATCTGTTATCCCTGTCCTTGGCCCAAAGGTCACTCGTCTCCCGGGGACGATCTGTGCTAGGAGTCACAGGCCCAGCTGGCGGGCCTCCCCCCTGAGCCTGCTCCTCCCAAGAAGTCGGCAGTCAGGGCGATGGGCCCACAGGTTTGATCAGGCACAGACCTGCAGGTGCTTCGGGCCGTCCGCTGCCATTTCTGTTTGTAACAGGTGAGCCGGAAGCTGGGTGCATACTTATAACCCTGCTCCCCTCACTCCGGGAAGGGCGCTGCTGTACCCATTATAAAGTCAAGACAACCTTTGGTGGAAATTTGTAATATGCAAATAGCACCAAGTGGAACGACGTACCGCTGACACCTGAGACCATTTAAAAGCCAAGCTGGCTGTGGTGGTGATACTTGGCTCTTCCTGGACACGTCTCTCTTAAATCTTCTAAAGTACTGGACATCTCAGTCTGGGAGAATAAACACGCTTCGTTCAATTACTGAAATCTAATACTTTCCCACGTTTTTACTCTCCTCGATAAACAGCATGCTTCTTGATTCTTATCCTGGAGTCAGAGCAGGTGACCTGGATAGAAACACATCTGAAAGTCTCTGAAGAAATTAATCATGCTCTGTCCACTAAAGTGACAACCACGAGGCACTTGCTGGATGCTGGGGACACAAGAAACAGTAGGACAGCCAGCCTCCCACCCGCCTGTCCTGGAGGCCTTTAAGTGCCAGAGAAAAGGCAGCCCCGGTCCCCCAGCAGAAGCTCAGGTGAGGGACAGGCTGGGCCCGAAGGCCTCTCTGAGGAGGTGACACCGAGCTAAGACCCTCAGGATAAAAGGAACCCGGTCACTGGGCGAGCTGGGGAGGATGGGGCCCGGGCACTGCCACGCGCGCGAGGAAGGAGCAGGGAGGGGGCAGGTTGTGTGCGGAAAGAGGGGCGAGGCCAGAGCCCAGGGAGTTCGGGCTGTTGGAAGGAGCCCGCCTTCTCTCCCACCGCGATGAAAAAGCCTCAAGTGGAAATGGGGTCCGACCAGGTGTCCACATGTCAAGGGGAAGATTCTGGAACCGGACGGACCTGGGCCCAAATTAGAACCCTGAGAAGCTGTGAGTCTGGGCCATGCAGGTAACTTGGCCAAGGTAAACCTGGACTGGCCAGTCACGCGTGACGATGACGGGAGGGGACGCCGCTCACACAACCCTCCCGGCACCAGGTGAACCACCTGCCTCACCCCTGGCCCCGTGAAGCAGGGGACCTTGACTCTGCTTTGCCTCCGTTCCCCAATGCGGCCTGTGACAGCCCAGGAGTCACCAAATCCAGGCTCCAACCTCCATTCCCGCTGCTCCCCAGCTCAGGGCCTTGGCCAGGTACAAAGCCTTCTGGCTCCACTTCCTCGTCTATAAAATGGGGTAATAACAGCAGCTACCTCCTGGACGGGTCGTGAAGTCTGAGTCAGACCACAGAGCCCGGCAGGAAAGAGGCCCTCGACAAAGGTCGGCTATTTCGGTTCAACATGCAGGTCTGTTATGACAATCAGTTACTGTTGTAGGCTTGAGATCAGCAGAGCTGGGCTACAGATTATGGACAACACAGAAAAGGCCGGGCCACTCACTTTACTTAGAGGCAATGGGACCCCCTGTCTATGGAGTGATCAACACCCATTTGTCCTTCGGCCGCCACCACACGGCAAGGACATGTGACCAGTTCAAGGCGCCTTGAGAGTCACTGTTTCCCGGCCGGCATCTGAAGCTACATGTCGATTTCTTTAAACACAACACCGTTTTCTTAGAGTCGCTTCTTTCTCCCTTTGCCAGTTTTCACTTGGGGACGGAATGGAAAGGCAGTGCCAGCGAGGGCGGGAGGGAGAGAGGAGCAGACAGGGGTACGTGCGTGTTTATCCGGTTACTCAGGAGCCGTCGATGAAGCGCGCGTGAGATGAAAAGCCCGATGCCGCAGTGCTCCTGAATCTCGAGGTCCTGACCTTCCTGGAACGTTTGTTCAATGCGGAGAAATAAACGCATTACTAACTGGACTAACCGCTACAACGTGGTAAATGAAATGCGAAAAGGGGGCCTTATCTGATCCGGATGCCGGGCGACCGCAGACATAAATAACGTTCACTCTTACTGGTTGGAACCTGGACTTGGTGACTCCCGGGCTGTCACCGGCCACACAAGGGGGAACGGAGCCGGCGCTGGCCAGTGCGGACGGGATGGAGCTCTGGCAGAGGAACAGCCTGGGAGGCCAGCGGGAGAGAAGGAAAGCCAGGGTTCTGGAAGGAAAGGGCTGCGAGGCCGCGGGTGTGACCCTGAGTGGGGGAGGCCTAGTCGGAGAGGGGCCGCTCCCTGACAGCACAGGGGTAAGTCTTGTGCTCTGCCCCCAGGGAGGTCACGAGCAAGCAGAGGTGGCAGACCCGGCCAGGGCCCCTTCCCAGGGACGCCGAGGGTCTGTGCTCAAGCCTGGCTCATGCCGTGCCCACACACGCCGGGCTGCAGGCTGCTCGGGCACCCCCTTATCCCCAACAGCTGGGACAATGCCCAGCGCACAACACAGCAGGGACTCAAGTAACACCTGCTGAATGGATCAGTCAGCGTGCTGCATCCAACAGCACAGGACAAGGACAGCGCAGGAAAGACTGTCAACATGCAAAGCGTCCTGTACCTGCTCTCCGGAGGACCATGTCACCGCAATGAACACGGCATCACTTTGAACAGAGGAGGACAGAGCGCCAGAAACGGAATCGATCACGCACACGGGACAGTGACAAGATGACCCTGCAGAGCCCGGGTGAAGGTAAGGTCTTCCCAACATAGGGACAGCCCAGGAGGAAACTGAAACACCAGAGCCCCCACCGGACACCGCAGATGTGAATTCACCGCTGATAGATCACGGGTCTGAACGGGAGCAGCAAACTATGAACCTTTTAGATGAAAACACGCTGTTGGTCAGTCACGAATTACCGTGGGAAAGCGGCCGTCGGAGTGACTGTCAGACAGAACCTGTCTTGTGTGTCCCTGTCCAACCCAGCCCCTGGCAGGGCGTCTTCAAGGTGCGGGTCCCACGTGTTCCCCACGCGCCCTCGCTCGGGGCCCACCGCCTACGCTGGCGGCTCTGGCACTCAGCACGTGGTCGCCTGGCCCGTGTTCAGCGAGGGCTGCAGGACCTCGCTCCTTCTCAGGCTCTCTCGCCCAATAAGGGCTTAGTTTTCTTAATCTTTGCATTCCAGAAAAATAAGTGGATCCAAACTCTTGCTGAAAATGATGCAACACGGCAGCCAAGGGACAGCCGTTTAACGTGCTCAAAAAGGCTGGTCGCCCCAGGCCCCTCCCTCGCTGTCATCGCTAAACTGGACTACGGTCATTTTAGGGAATAACTGACATTAGTCAGGGACCCTGGAAAGCATTTCTTTCCTTCTTTCTCCCTTCCTTTCTTTCCTTTCTTTCTTCCTTCCCTCCTTCTCTCCCTCTCTCTCTCTCCCTCTCTCTTTATAGGGCCACACCCGCGGCACATGGAGGTACCCAGCCCGGGTGACACTGCACTGACGCTGTAATAGTGCATACATGTTCATTATGTATCTGTCCAAACCCCCAGAATGTTCACCGCCAACAGCGAACCCTTAAACTATGGCCTTTGGGCATCAGTGATGTGTCAAAGCAGGTTCAACCTCGGTTTAAAAAAGACCGCACCACTCTGGTGGGAGATCCTGAAAGCGAGGGAGGGTACGAATGTGGGGGCTGGGGGTGTACGGGTGCTCTCTTGCCGTGAACCTAAAAATTCTCTTAAAAAATAAATTCTTTAAAACCGTTTTGACAGGTGAGTAACGTAACAATAAACAAATATTTCATATAGTTTCTTTTTCTTTTTCTGTATCCTATGGAAGTCCCCTGGCCAGAGATTAAATCCGAGCCACAGCTGCGGAAATGCTGGACCCTTATCCCACTACACCACAGTGGGAACTCCCTACGACAGTTTCTTATGGTTTCAAAAGTCAAGAAACTTTCTTAGGCAAAGTCGCACCTGCCCCGCAGGGTAACTAATGATTAATAATGACTAATTTAAGTACCGCTGACGTGGGCTCCCAGTGAAATTCTTCCCCTGAAGTTACAGTCACCGCACACCATTTGCTAAATCATTCAGCCATGAGCTGCAGATCCTTAAGAATAAAAACTAATGGCGATACCTGTCTCACATGACGTCCTGTGTCTGACTTGAAATGAGCTTCACACGGTGGCACTTCAACATTAATAGTAACCACCAGGAAGTGATATGAAGACTCAGTGTCATGTCAAAGCCAGGTGGCTCAAGTCACATCAAGTCCGAGGAGCAGCTCACCTTCTCACTGCGCCCCCCGCCCCTGGTCCCCACCCGGCTGAGTGGGAGTGAGGCGGACGTGGCCACGTGCAGACCACATGGTCCAGGCCGGCACCTCACCTTGGAAAAGGACAATAAACCTCAGGCAACCTTGTTTTCAGTGCAAGGAAACAAGACAGAGTGGGACCAATGGCACCTCCTGACCCCTGGGAGACGGGGACGCGGGCTGAGCCAGACAACCACAGGGGCCAGGTGTTCGTGCGGCCCGAGGTCGGCGTGCATGGGGTGGCGGGCCGGGGGAGACACAGGCTGTCGCCAGCCTTCACAAGCCAACATGCGAGTGGTGACGACAGTTTTAAATTCTGGCCTCTCGGGAGTTCCCGTCGTGGCGCAGTGGTTAACGAATCCGACTAGGAACCATGAGGTTGCAGGTTCGATCCCTGGCCTCACTCAGTGGGTTAAGGATCCAGCGTTGCTGTGAGCTGTGGTGTAGGCTGCAGACGCGGCTCGGATCCCGCGTTGCTGTGGCTGTGGTGAAGGCCAGCGGCTACAGCTCCTGTTAGACCCCTAGCCTGGGAGCCTCCATATGCCGCGGGTGCGGCCCTAGATAAGGCAAAAAGACAAAAATAAATAAATAAATAAATAAATAAATTAATTAATTAATTCTGGCCTCTCGGATTTCAGAGATGGGAGAAAAGCAGAAGCACGTGACTAAAAGCTAAGCAGACGCAACGAGAAGGCGCAAACCGGACAGATTCTGGTCTCATCTGAAAGTGGTTCGACTATTTGCCAAAACACCTGAGCAGGGAAACTGAATCCACTTTTGCGAAAAGCCTCACTCACGCCTCCAGCCTCTGGCTTTGAGCCCTGGGGAACCGCTGGCTAGGAGACCACAGGGGCTGCACAACACGGGTCTTCCTTCCCCTTCTCCCTGGATGGGTCTATTCGGAACCGTGCCGGGGCAGCGGCTCCAGGGCCAAGGCCACCTGGAGTCCCACACTCAGCCTGCCTCACCCGGGACCCCAGGGTGGGTCTTACCCCAGGGGAGGGTAAGAGAATCCACGAAGAGGCTTTAAAAAACCAAGTCAAATCACTGGGAAACCAAAGTTTATCTTTTTAAAGCCAAACAGCATTAAGACGCTTTAAATGCCTGCTCAACGAGTGAATGCATGGCCACTGAATGCTCATCAGCGGCTTAAAGCTGGGGACACAGACGTCAACAGAGGACAGCCCCCACCCTCCAGAGGGGGAGAGACCGTTTCCAGCACAAGGATTTCCTAGCCACTCAGGCTCTGAACACCGGGGTGGGCAAAGTAAGGCGGTAAAAGCAGAAACGTATCATTTTGAGAAAGCAGCATAAGTCCTCCTCCGGTGTGGCAACTCGCAGATACCCTTTGCAAACAAGGTCAAGTTCAGCCAGAGGTGCCTTTCGTTCGGAAAGGCTTAAGGCATTTGCCTGACTGCCTCCCTCTGGCGGCTGCACGGCAGGCCAGTCACGAGCTAGAGTCCCAGGAAGAAAAGCCCAGAGTAGAACCTGTGTCTGTGTTTATTCTCAAATTCCAGCACGTCCCCAGATGTGGCACCAGAGTCCAGAATTTCCCAGACGCACACGAGAAGTCAAGATTCCACGAGTCCTGCAAGAAAGACATCTGCTTAACACAGACCCCACCCATGTATTATGTAGACGCCTTCTCTCATGTAAGAGCCGTTTGAGACGCTGCAGGAAAAAATATGCTTTGGAACACACGGTGGCCACGCCCCCTTGGCCCAGGGTCCAGGGGGGCATGAGCGTGACACAGACGCCACCCACCGGGGATAGACTTTTCTGGAGAAAGAGTTACATATCCAAGTATTTCCATGTGATACGATCGTGGGGTAAACGCTGAACCACAGACGGAAATCAGGGTACCTGTTTTCCGGAAAGGCTACCCCCTCGGGGCTCACGAGCACCCTCACTGCCACCCGAGGCTAAAGCACGGCCGTGAGGGGGCCCACATGCCACACGCTCAACGGACTGATTCAAGACTTTGTATCCCAGACAGCTGAACCGCCACGGGTCACCCAGGAGAGCACACCCGACAGACACATGAGAGGGAGTGAAGGACACACCTGCTCGGGAGTCCAGACACCGAATCAGGGCCAGAGCACAGCCAGCCTTGGCCGTGCACCCTGACAGGCTGAGCCAGGGACACGAGTCTCTGAGCTTTACGCATCTCACTGGCAAAATAACAGTCCCTGGAGTTCCCGTCGTGGCTCAGCGGTTAGCAAACTGATGAGCATCCATGAGGATGTGGGTTCGATCCCCGGCCTCGCTCAGTGGGTTAGGGATCCAGTGTGGCTGTGAGCTGTGGTGTAGGTCACAGACGCGGCTCGGATCCTGCGTTGCTGTGGCTGTGGTATAAGCCGGCGACTACAGCTCCAACTGGACTCCTAGCCTGGGAACCTCCATATGCTGCAGGTGCAGCCCTAAAAATACAAAAAGACCAAGAATAAAAAAAATAAAATACCCCCCCAAGAGGGCTATTAAAAATAAAACTGTGCAAGATAATGTAGGTAAAGGGTTTGACAAGCAGAAATAACTCAATAAATGATCTTTAAAATGTGAGGCACAATAGAAGGCACCCACCCAAAAAGTACACCTTGGCGGGTGTTCTCATGTGTGCACACCACATAACGCCACCCAGATGAAGATCTAGAACAGGCCCAGCACCCCAAGAGGCCCCGTGTACCCCCGCCCCAGGAACCTCCACCCTCCTAGCCCCGGGGTTAACCACTGCTCCGGCCGCAGACTAATTCTGCCTGTCCCTAAACGTCATGTAAACGCAATCATACGATAATATACTGCCTTCTTTAGCTCAATATTACATTACTAAGATTCACCCAGTTTTGTGCTGTTTGGCTCTGTGGCCGCACTGGCGGCATATGGAAGCCTCTGAGCCATGGGTTGAATCCAACCCAATCCCGTGGCTGCAGCAACACCTGATCCTTCAACCCTCTGAGCCAGGCCGGGGATTGAACCCACACCTCCGCAATGACCCGAGCTGCTGCAGTCGGATTCTTAACCCACTGCATTACAGCGGGAACTCTCATCCATCTGTTACCCAGAGCAACTGGCTCTTGACCGCATAGATCATTTCATAGGATGGACACTCCCTGACTGATCTGTTACTATGACAACTGTGTGGGACGCTTCCACTTTGCCGCTATCGCCAAAAACGAGACTATGACCACGACTTCCGATAGCCCCGTGTGCGTGTGTGTTTCTCCTGGGGATGTCCCTGGGGGCAGGGCTGTCGGCTCTCCAGGCAGCTGTGTGTTTAGCGTTAGTGACCTTGCCAAAGAGCTTCCCAAGGGTCTTTCCAAGTGACACTTCCACCATCAATGTACTAAAGCTCAGAATTCCCCATGTCCTTGAGTCACTTGGTACCGTCAGTCTCCTTCTTCTTACGGCCGCACCTGTAGCGTATGGAGGTTCCTAGGCTAGCGGTCGAATTGGAGCTGTAGCCGCCGGCCTACACCACAGCCAGAGTCACGCTAGATCCGAGCTGCATCTGCGACCTACACCACAGCTTGTGGCAACGCCAGATCCTGAACCCACTGAGCGAGGCCAGGGATCAAACCCACAACCTCACAAAGACTATGTTGGGTTCCTATCCTGCTGAGCCACAAGAGGAACTCCCCTGTCAGTTTTCTTATTAGCCGTTCTGGTGAGTTCCTCGTGGTGGACAAAATCTGCACCTCCTGAGCGACCAAAGATAGTGAGCTCTTCCCATGGGCCATCTGGACTTCCTCTCTTGTGAAGTGCCACGCGCCTTCTGTCCACCTTTAAAAACTGAACCACCTTTCCTTGGTGTTGTGCTGGGGGCCTTTCTATACTACAGGTCGAAGTCCTTGTTGGATATATACAATGCACATACCTTTCAAAGTCCTTCTCTGCATTATAATTGTTTAAAGAAATTTTTGCCTATCCTAAGATAATAACCATATTCTCTTGTGATTCCTTCCAGCAGCTCTTGTGTTTCACCTTCCACATTAAGGTCTATGATTCATCCTGAATTAATGTTTGTGAATGGTGTGAGGCAGGGGCGGCAGGTTATTCTTTCCCCCTTGCGGACAGTAAATCACACCACTTGTGGAAAAAGACCATCGCTTTCCCCTCAGCTACAGCGGGGCCTTGGTTGTGTACGTGTGAGTCTGTTTCAGGATTCTTTATTCTGTGATATTACTGAAAGCTTCACCGCTTACTCACCCTGCACCATAGATGAAAATGTACCTTTCTCAAAGTCATCAACAGCTATAATAGGATATTGTACAAGAACATCTGTTTGTTGAGAAACTGTAGGCTGGGTCCTTTGCAGACGTGATGACATTTCGCATCTGCCATAACCCTGTGAGGGTAGGTCCCATTTTAGAAAAAATAAACTATGATTTAAGTGAAGGGTTTGGAGGTTAAAAAGAGGAAGAATCTGCGTCTGTCTAGCCCCAGAGTCCTTGCCTTGTCATACTTCCCCAACATAATATCACTGGGGAAAAGACTGTCTGGTTATTATTCTTGTAAACAGTTACAGTTCTGTACACAAGTAAAACTTACAAGTGAGGCCTTTCCGAAACAAAGAAAGAAAGAGAGAGAGAAAGAAAGAAAAAGAGAGAGAAAGAGAATGAAAGAGAGAAAGAGAAAGAAAAAGAAAAGAAAGAAAGAGAAAGAGAGAAAGAAAAAGAAAGGAAAGAAAGAGCAGAAAAATAAAACCCCAAACGCTGTTTGACTCTCATCTGCTCCCTATGCCCGCCCCCTCCAATAAAAACAACATAAAATAAAAAAAACCACATCAAGGACAACTGATCAAAACACACATCAAAAAAGAATCAAAGAAAAACATTTCAAATAAAGTTCAGCTGTCTCTCTTTGGAAATAGCAACAACAAAAAAGTCCCACTTGCCACAGTAAACTGACAAATAAGAAACGGACTGTGTAGCGGGCCTGGAGTTTCCGATGGCATCTACCACTCTGTCATTTCTGTGGGTGACCCGCAGGCGGGCTGGGCAAGTGCACAGCTGGGCGCTGGCTGGCGTGTGTCCCTGACGCGGCCGCCAGTGAGGACGGTGCTTCAGAGCTAAGCAGCCCTTTGAGTCGCTGTCTCCTCCCTCGAACTTGAAGCCCCCGTCGGTCTCTAGAAAGGGGACAGTGGGGGCCTCCCAGCCCCCTTCCTGGCTTGGGAGAGTTTTCGGCTTAGTTTGCTGTGACATGCCACCTTGAAACTCCCCATCCCCCAGAGAAAGCCTGTCCAGGGTCCTAAACCCAGTTTCCCACAGGGGACAAGGAACTGGGACCCAAAGGTAGCATGAGCCTCACCCCATCCCGCGAGGAGATGAGAGGACACAGACACAGCCAGCTGGTCCAGAGCCCTCAGAGGAGGGAGGTATTTTTAGGTCCACCAAGTCAAGTTCACGTAGACCCACCCACACACTGAACTACTTTCCCTGCCCTTCGCCCCTTCTCATAGCTCTGTCTGTCCACCTGGGGTCAGGTGTCCTTCTGCCTCAAGTCCTCTTAGAAGTTCCTTTGGTGTGGGTCCACTGGGGAGGAACTGACCGAGTTTGTTTGCACGTATGGCCCGACACCAGCGCTTTGCTGGGACGGCTAAGAGAACTCAGTGGTGAAAGGTGGATAGTCCGACTTCGTGCCAGCATTTCCAGCACAGTATCTGCTGCACCCTCGGCATCTGGCATCCCACACGCCAGAGTGTCTCGACCTTACCTTTCTCGTTGGATGGATTGGGGACAAAAGCTGGAAGGAGAATCTACAAGACTTGGTGACATTTTAGAGAGAGGGGAATGAGAAAGAAAGAGCATCACAAGTGGCTCCAAGGTTTCTGACCTCAGCGACCAGATGGACGGGCTATTTTTCCCCCTCTGTGGGGAATGAGAGTCATTTCGAAGGCGACTATGGACAGACGATGTGTTCATCATCTTCATCACTGGCCTGTTGTCACGAGTCACCCCTGCACTGGCAAAGTGAACGGGTACTTTGAAGTTCTTACATTAAAACTCAGTTCAGGAGTTCCCGTCGTGGCGCAGTGGTTAACGAATCCGACTAGGAACCATGAGGTTGCGGGTTTGATCCCTGCCCTTGCTCAGTGGGTTAACGATCCGGCGTTGCCGTGAGCTGTGGTGTAGGTTGCAGACGCGGCTCGGATCCTGCGTTGCTGTGGCTGCGGCGCAGGCCAGTGGCTACAGCTCCGATTAGACCCCTAGCCTGGGAAC
>PVHT021183617.1:282558-339046 GCA_004024745.2 Catagonus wagneri
CGTCGTGGCGCAGTGGTTAACGAATCCGACTAGGAACCATGAGGTTGCGGGTTTGATCCCTGCCCTTGCTCAGTGGGTTAACGATCCGGCGTTGCCGTGAGCTGTGGTGTAGGTTGCAGACGCGGCTCGGATCCTGCGTTGCTGTGGCTGCGGCGCAGGCCAGTGGCTACAGCTCCGATTAGACCCCTAGCCTGGGAACCTCCACATGCCTCGGGTGCGGCCATAAAATGACAAAAGGCAAAAAAAAAAAAAAAAAACTCAGTTCAGTAGAGTTACTCACTCCTCCTGAACGTGACACATTTCCCTTGGCTTTCAAGACAGCACCTTCTCGGGTTTTCTTCACATCTTCCTGGCTCCTCCTTCTCTCCCTCCTTGTTACCTCCTCTTCTGCACGAGATTTAGATGGAAGAATATTCCTGGGCATTCCAGGGCTCAGGAATGCCCTTCTCACTCTGTGTTTTCGCCCTATGGAATCCCACCCATTTATTCCTTTATTCCTTTATTCATTAAATGTGTCCCAGATGCTGTTCTGGGCCCATGGAATGACAGCAAATCCTGTAGGGAGGCTGTTGAAATCACCCAGGCAAGAGACGATAGTGGCTGGGGCCAGGCTGGTAACCGTGGAGATGGGAGATAAAGCTGTATTCTGGGTATTCTTGTGGCTTTACATATCATCTATTCATCTAGGTCTTTACCAAATTTAATCCTTAGACAGACCTCTCTTCTGAGTCTCAGACTCAGGTTGCTAACACCCTGATTAGCATTTTGTTTGTATATCTTACATTCCAAACATAGCCTGTCTAAAGTTAAACTATTAGCATGTCTGCAAAATAGTAGCTTTTTTTTCCCCAATAAATGCAGGAATATCTGCATCCATCTAGTTGCTCAAGGCAGAAACCTGAGAGTCACTTGTGATGCTATTTCTCTTTTATTCTCCTGTATCCAAAGAATTAAAACATCAGCAACAGCAGCATATAAACTGGTGTGTGTGAGTGTGCATGTGCACGTGTGCCAAGTGGTCCTATGTTATCTGGGAAGGTATAAAGGTTTGAGAAACACTAGATTTTCCCAAGTTAAAGACGTATATCGCAATTTCCCAGGGAACTATTATTAGAAGAAGAAAAAAAAAGAACTAAAAACTTTTAAACTAGAAAAAGAAAAAAAAACTGAATTATATAAAGTAATAGATCCAAAGAAAGCAAGAGAGAAAAAGAAAACAAAACAGGAAGGAAAGCAGAGTAGCTTAAGTACACACAGATCAGTAATTGCATTAAATATAAATGGCTAAGTGCAACAGCTAAAAGACAAAGAAACTAGATTAAGAAGAAACTATGCAATTTACAACAAATACCTTTGATACATAAAGTTAAAGACTTCTGTTAATCAAAAGAAGCTCTAAAGAGAATGACAAGTTAAGTCACAGAATGAGGGAAAGGAAATACGAACAACACATGTAGCTTCTATTCAGAACTTCCATCTAGAATATAAAAAGATCTATTACAAACAAATTGTAAAAAGATAACCCACTGAAAAAAATGGGCAAAAGGTTTTGATGAAGCACATTTTTTACACACACACAAAATGCAAAGGGCAAATAAGCATTTTAGATGTTCGGCCTCTTTGGTCACCCAGGCAACAAAGTGGGATCTTAACCACAGCGGAAGCATTCGGGGGAGGGGCAGGGGCAGAGGGTGGCCCACAAGAGCCAAATCCTAGGGTCCTAACAAAGTAAACGGAAGACAACAAAATCTGATATATCAGGAAACTGCAGCAAAGCGTATCACTCAGACATACAAAAGCAACTACTAGAAGAAAGAGCTAAAAGAGAAAACTGCAAAGTGTGGAGGGTGGAGCCACAGATCTCAGCCCCCCATTCCATACCTTCTAGCATTAAAAAAAAAAAAAAAGCCGATACAGATTCATTATTTTGATGTATGAAAAACACAGAGGTGAAAGCAAGGTAAGGAGACAAGGTCAGGGTAGCAGCGGAGAGGCATGCTGGGGGCTTTATTCTGTAATCTGTGCCCTCTTTGCTCTGGCCTCTAGGAAGGCCGGGTTTTAACTTATGACGCAGTCTACAAACTGGATCCCTAGGCTGTAAGGCTTCTTCATTTCTGAACATTCAACCATCACCCTCCCTTTGCTCTCATATTTCGGTATGCAGCTCATATCTTATCTGTGTCTTTAAAGTCCAGTAGGCTGGGAGTTCCCATCATGGCTCAGCAGTAATGAACTCAGCTAGTAACCATGAAGACGCAGGTTCGATCTCTGGCCTCACTCAGTGGGTTAAGGATCCAAGTTGCTGTGAGCTGTGGTACAGGTTATACTTTCTTTTCCTTTTTTTTTCTTTTAGCTTTTTAGGGCCACACAGCACATGGAGGTTCCCAGGCTAGGGGTCTAATCGGGGCTACAGCTGTTGGTCTACATCATAGCCACAGCAACTCCAGATCCGAGCCCCGTCTGTGACCTATACCACAGCTCACCACAACACCAGGTCCTTAACCCACTGAGTGAGGCCAGGGATCGAACCCACAACCTCATGGTTCTTAGTCGAATTTGTTTCCGCTGTGCCACAATGGGAACTGCTATCCATATATATTTTTTTCCATTTAGAATTCTGAGTAATTTCTCCACTACACAGATAGGTTACTGTGGTCTCTCTCTGTGTTCTGTCCCCTCCCAGTGACTCATAAGGAGGCAATTTAGGAAAGCGGTTAAGAATCAGGCACACACCAAGTTTAAATTCTGGGTCTGGCCTTTAGAACAAGTAAGTCACTGAGGTTCTCTAGGTTTAGTCTCTTATCTACAAACGGGGGGGGGGGGGATGCTGATAAGAGCACCTGCTTCAGCGTGTTCTCAGGATTAAATACAGCCCCACGTGGAAATACACAGTAAGGGTTCATGAATGCTTCCTGGGGGCAGTGAATGAATGAATGAGTATCTATCTGGGAAGGAGGTGCTGAGTAAAAGACACTTAAGCGTGAACCCCAGGCAGCGTCACTGCCGAGGTGCAATGTGCTGTATGCAACAGTCTTTAAAGCTTTCGGTCGTTACTAAAGACCAAAGCTTAGTGATCAGAACCTTTTCTCCCTAGAAGGTCAGTTCAGGGACTATGTAAGTAAAACTGGGCTCATTTCTTTGTTTGTAATAAATCATCATTTTCATCAGGAAATGCAACACCTGCATTTGCACCTGAGTGTTCTTTTACTGCTTTCCTGGGATGGAAAGCTTGCGGGGTCTGAAAAATTTCAAAACTCTCTAATGAGCACAGTCTGCAGTGCCTGATTATAACGCAATGCCGTGAACCCGCTCGCTTCCACCTTGAAGGAAAGTCTTCAGAGGCTGTTTGTCTCTCCCCGACTGAGCCTACCTAGAAGCTCTCACACTCTTTAAAACAGGAGATTTTCTTCTACTGCTCATCAAATGACAGCATCTTTAGCACAAATCAGAAGCCTTTCTCAATCGACTTACTTTGAAACACACGATTTTCATCAGCTCCTTTTCTCTTCTTGACAGAAACCACAGTGAGCATTCAAAAAAAATAAAATCCCCCTCCTGCTCGGTCTCCTAAGCCCCAGGCTGGGCTCTTCTCGGGCTCCCGCTGGGTTCCAGCCTCAAAGTCCTCCAATGGCCTTGTTCACCCTTAACCCGCCTCTGCCCCCTCCCCCCCAATGAGCACGGGGCCACGCAAGAGCCATGGCAGGGGACTGGGCTGAGCCTGTTTCTCACCAGGGAAGGTCTCGAAATTAAACAGCTTCCCTCTCAGACCTGGACAGGCTGTGCCCCTCCCTGGCCACCCAGCACTGGACCAGACCAGTTTGTTACAAGACAAGACGGGGGGCGGCGGGGAGGCGAGCGGTCGGGATAAGCAGGTGCCCTGCAGAACAGCTTTCAGAAGGATGGTCAAAGCAGGCCCAGGCAAGAGCCAGAGTCCCCAGTCCAGTAACAGGGGGACCAACACAAGACAGGGACCAATGGATAACAGCTTTTGGGGCCACTGACACGGGCTCCTCCCCCAGGGTCTGTCTCGAAGCCACTGTTAACATGCTTCTCCCGCGAGACCAGGTACCTCCCATTGCTACAGAAAAGCATGAAACTTCCTCACACTGACTCAAGGGACACATGCTGTTTGGAAAGGTGACATCAGCAATGTGCAGCCAACACAGAGGCCAGGCAGCGGGGCGGCAGCGGGGGTCTGACTCAGGGTTTTAAACCCTGTTTGGCCGTGTGCTGGGGCAGAAGGAAAACCTGAGCCCACTGCCCCGCACAGGCTGCAGGGGCGCCCCCCGGCACCCCGACTCTGCCAACCGGACAGCGGGCCGCTGCCTCGCAAAGGAACAGCGGGGAAAGGACCCGTCCGGCCGAGGCCACCCGAGGGTGACCTAACGCTCGAGAGTCACAGGCAAGGAAGGATACAGGGGTTGCTGTCATCGATGCTGCAGCAGTCCAGGATCAGGGGCACGCCGTCCAGCTCGCTGACCTGCAGAGAACAGAGCAGACACACAGCTTCACGTCGGAACAGCCCAGGAAGGGTCAAGAGGACAGAGGATTTGCTGATTTTTTTTTTTTTTTTGGTCTTTTTAAGGCCACACCTGCGGCATACAGCGGTTCCCAGACCAGGGATCTAATCGGAGCTATAGCCGCTGGCCTATGCCACAGCCACAGCAATGAGGGATCCGAGCCGCGTCTGCAACCTACACCACAGCTCACGGCAACGCCAGATCCTTAACCCACTGAGCGAGGCCAAGGATAGAACCTGTATCCTCGTGGATACTAGTCATATTCATTTCCTCTGAGCCACGATAGGAACTCCCTTGCTGCTCCTTTTTATTTCCTTACTCACTGCAGTCGTAATACTGGCTAGAGAGATCCAGAAAGATTTAAATATTTAAATTTAAATATCTGAATATTTTCAATCCAGAAATATTTAAAAACAGACATGGAAACAAAAAGCGATACTTTTTCTTTGCGCCCTTCCTCAAGAATGCTGGGCAAGGAGTTATGGTGGTGGTTCAGCGGGTTAAGAACCCGACTAGTATTCATGAGGGTGTGGGTTTGATCCCTGGCCTTAATCAGTGGGTTAAGGATCCTGAGTTGCTGCAAGCTGTGGTGTAGGTCTGGTGTTGCTGCGGCTGTGGCTGTGGTGTAGGCCTGGTGTTGCTGCAGCTGTGGCTATGGTGTAGGCCGGCAGCTGCAGCTCCAATTCGACCCCTAGCCTGGGAACCTCCATATGCCACGGGTGTGGCCCTAAAAATAAAAATACTGGGCAAGTGGATAGCCGCATAAAAAAGGATCATAGCAGACCTCTTCCTGATCCTGTTCACCACGGTAAACTCCAAATGGGCCTCATTTATCAGTAAGCGAATTCTTTTTCTAAGGCTGAAGTAGGAAACTATCTATGGTTCAAAATCCAGAGGCAATAGTGAAAGGTTTTAAAATTTGACTATGTTTTAAACTTTTATTGATTGATTGATTGATTGCTTTTCAGGGCCGCACCTGAGGCATATGGAGGTTCCCAGGCTAGCGGTTGAATGGGAACTACAGCTGCCGGCCTACACCACAGCCACAGCAACGCGGGATCCCAGCCTCATCTGCGACCCACACTACAGCTCACGGCAACGCCAGATCCTTAACCCCCTGAGCGAGAGCAGGGATCAAACCTGGATCCTCACCGATACTAGTTAGGTTCTTAACCCACTAAGCCACAGTGGGAACTCCAAGCCTAATTCTCAACACCATGCCTGCCTGAAAGAAACCATGCCTTCGGTAGGTCTGTGCCTTGATGCACAGACCTACCGAAGGCATGAGAGAAGAAATTTAATTCCTGGAAATTTTCCTAGGCATCGGACAGTGGTTAATGAACTTTATTTAATAGCTTATCAGGCATCTACCAGGCTATGATCGACACTTTAATGATTTAATTTAATTGTGACAGTGCCAGGGCACGCACTACTGGTTCCATTTGACAGATCAGGAAAGCGAGGCTCAAGGCTAGGTCCCCCCCCCACCCCCCGCCACCTCCGCAGTCACTTAACTAACAAGTGCTATTCAAATTGAAGCATGACAGCACCAGTCTGTCTGCAGGAGCAGCATGTGAAAGAATGACAAACTGCGCTGGCCCCTGAACAGAGTGACATATGTTTGCTGAATCATAATAAAGTTCAGCCTTGAATGTTCTGTCTTCCCAAAAAAATTTTTAGTGACAATTTTTTCAATTGTCTAACAATTCATCTGTAGTATCTTTTTTTTTTTTTTTGTCTTTTGTCATTTTAGGGCCACACCCATGGCATATGGAGGTTCCCAGGCTAGGGGTCTAATCAGAGCTGTAGCCGCCGGCCTACACCACAGCCACAGCAACATGGGATCCGAGCCACTTCTGCGACCTACACCAGAGCTCACGGCAACGCTGGATCCTTAACCCACTGAGCAAGGCCAGGGACTGAACCCGCAATCTCATGGTTCCTAGTCAGATTCATTAACCACTGAGCCACAACGGGAACTCCTGTAGTATCTTTTTTAAATACATTGGTCCAGGATGGTTTGGGAGACAGAGAACTATTCCTTTGCTGCAACCAGTCTGATGAAGCTTCGGCGTGGAGGGTCAGCCCACCACAGAGGGTGGGCCTGCAGTGTTTGAGAGGCACAGAGGGTTAACTGGAAGTGGCCCCACCTGAGGCTGCTTCTTCATGCAGCCCTCACCAACCCCCTCACCCCGGTTCAGACACCTGCCGGGCACCCACTGGCAGGAGAGGGGTGTTGCCCATGAAGTCTCCTAATGGGAAAGGAGAGCTGGGCCAGACACGCGCCCGTGCTGGGATGAAGAGGACAGACCCAGGACGGGGGCTGGGGACGGGCAGAGAGAGAAGGAACCCGCTAGTCCACACCAGCTCCTTGCGACTGTGTGGCCTGAACACTTGTGGAGCACAGGGTGCGTCTCCATGCCAGAGGAGACCACACAGCACGGGGCCCACAGGGGAGGTCTCCCCGCAGAGGGACGTTTAGCTGGAGATGAGAAGAGTGACCAGTGACTAAACACACACACACACACACACTGCGGCGGGGGGGAGAACGTGCAAAGGCTGGGGGCACAGAGGAAGGTGTGGCATTCAAGAAACCAGGAGGCAGCGCGGCCCAGGGTCAAGGGTGAGGTCTGGGCAGCCAGAGGACTGGGGACAGAGTCTGGGTCTGCAGCACTTTTGAGCCACGTGGCTACAGGCAAATCAACCTCTGAGACTTAGTTTTCTTGCCTGGAAAGTGGGCGTGATAGGACCTGTTGCAGAGGGTGCTTGTGAGAATGGAATGGCTGGCTCTGTGGACCAGCACACAGTGAACATGCAACAAGGGGCAGGGGGGTGACAGCTGCCGTTGTTCTTTGTTCACTATTAACTGGAAGAGGTTCAGGGCTGGCTCCTGAGAGCACGAGGAAGCTGGAGAGCAACTTTCACGAAGCTGAGCTGCAATTCTACATTGCATTGGACGAAGCTGTACATTTATCTCCAGAAACCAGTTTTTTTGGGGGGTAAGTGAGAAATAAAGTACTCCAGATCTATTATTCAATGCAGGAAAA
Source organism: Catagonus wagneri (assembly GCA_004024745.2). NCBI lineage: Eukaryota > Metazoa > Chordata > Mammalia > Artiodactyla > Tayassuidae > Catagonus > Catagonus wagneri. The sequence goes on from PVHT021183617.1 coordinate 290,126, forward strand.
ACATCTCATTTTCCTAGGGGTGGAGGTGGGGGGAGCAGAATTCTCAGACATGTTAAACGGGTAAGATTTACTTTGAAAAGAAACAAAATCACATGCTGAGAACGGACTTTTTCAGGCAGGCAGCGAGAGTGAATTAAAGAGTCCTGGAAAATCATGGTTACGCTAGAGCCGTGCCTGAATTGCGGGTATGCTCTCCTAGATAAATATTTTTCATTCACACTGCTGCATCATGAAATGATGCAAGATAACCTTTTAAAGCAATTCATTAAAGGTTGACAAACATACCTGACCTATTCTAGACGAGGACGGCGGCGGCAAAGTGACAAACACACAATTATAACTTACAAGCGAGCACAGGTTCAGGTCACTGGGCAAAAACTCCGTGGGGGCAAGACCTTCAGGAGCGGTGACTGAGCTGCGAGGTGCATCACCAAGCTCAGGATCACAAGCTTCCTGCTGACGCTGGGTGCGGAAGCCCGCTCGTGTCAGGGGCCGGGGAACCAATTAGGATATTAACATGTTTTCTTCTGTTCGCACTTCATAAAACAAGAAAGTTGTTTGTTTTTTCTCCTGACATGTTGGGAACTGATTCTAGACCCATAACAAATGAGTCACAAGCTGCGGTTCCTATCAAGGAGCCAAGCTCAGTCAGCGCTTTCTAGAGGAAAACAGCTCTCGACAAGAGTTCGTCTGGCTTTAAACAAACTAACATTCAGCCTCTGGAAATAAAGGGTAAACAGCAGGACAGCGTTCCGATTTGCTAACTGTGTTCTCTCCCACCTCGGCCCCTATGAACCCCAGAGAAGGCACTCTGCAAAGTGTGCAGGACCGCCAGCTTCTTTGGGAAAATATATCAGGTTGACAAAAAACACAGCCTCGATTATTCTGTCTGCTCGCACCCTGAACGGTAAACACGAAGCTCAAACACAACAAAACAAACAAACAAACAACCTGAAGAAACGCAGGAGCACCGCACACCAGGGCAGAGCTGGATCTCCCACGTAAACACATAGTGAGTTAAATGTAAATTTTAGATGTATTTAAATACGTAGTGTGTTAAACAAAACAAATACTCCAAACAAAGGCACACAGACAACCACAGGTCCTCATGCTGAAGTGGGCACGGCAACGCCCACTCCGGCTTTGACCTTCGGATGACGCTGTTCTCAGACCTGGGACAGCCGACTCAGAAGGCTTAAAGCCCCAGGTGGACGAATGCCAATGCTGGTAGAAATGGACCATCTTACAAGAGATGAGGTGCACCTGCCCAGGGGATGAGCTCAATGGCCACCCCAAGTGCTCGGAGGAAAGAGGGAGACTTTTGGGGGGCAGACAGACCTGTAAGGGAATTCCGGCTCAGCCTTTTGGCCGTGTAACCTGCAGAGGTTCTGAACTTTGTGAAGCCTACATTTTCCTTTAACAAGAGGGTGGGACCCACATGGCAGGGAGGGAGTGAGAGAGCATTCAGCACTGCGCCCGGCACAGGACAAGGACCCAAGAAACGGCAGCTCCGTGGATTATCCCTTGAACTTGGCTCTGAGGTGTTATTCCTGTACCACCCCCACTGGAAAAGGGCTGGGCACACTCATCTTCACCAGCCAAACGTTGTTCAGCAAAAATTCAAAAATGTAAAGATTTCTCTCTACGATCACAGAAGATGTGGTGGGTGTGGGTTACACCAAGTTAGCACCACGCTCTTCTTGACAGTTCCACAAACTGGGTCTACCTCCGGGCTACTAGTTCCCATCCCTCCTCCTCTGTGGGCTTTTAGCTTCACAGTCAATTCAAAGTCTCACAAAATACAGCGCCATTTATCTCTGTGTTGCATTTTAACTTACTACTGTGCATTTCACGATTGAGCTGCTATTGTTTTTTATTTTTGTCTTTTTGCCTTATCTAGGGCCGCACCCGCGGCATATGGAGGTTCCCAGGTTAGAGGTCTAATCGGAGCTACAGCTGCCGGCCTTCACCACAGCCACAGCAATGCGGGATCCGAGCTGCGTCTGCAACCTACACCACAGCTCACAGCAACGCCGGATCCTTAACCCACCGAGCGAGGCCAGGGATCGAACCCGCAACCTCATGGTTCCTAGTCGGATTCGTTAACCACTGAGCCACGACAGGAACTCCTGCGGTTGTTTTTTAGATTCCATTTGCAAGTGTTATATACTATGTGTCTTTGTCTGACTTCACTTTTTTTTTTGTCCTTTTAGGGCCGCACACCCACAACATCTGGAAGTTCCCAGGCGAGGGCTGGAATCGGAGCTGCAGTTGCCGGCCTACACCACAGCCACAGCAACATGGGATCCGAGCTGCGTCTGCAACCTACACCACAGCTCACAGCAACGCTGGATCCCTAACTCACTGAGCGAGGCCAGGGATCGAACCCGCATCCTCATGGATACTAGTCGGGTTCAGTTAACCGCTGAGCGACAACGGGAACTCCAGACTTAACTTCACTTAATATGATAATTGCTAGGTCCATCCATGTTGCTGTAAATGACAATATTTCATTCATTTTGATGGCTGAATGGTGTTCCATCGTATTGATGTACCACATCTTCTTTATCCGATCCTCTGTTGATAAACACTGAGGTTGTTTCCACGTCCTAGCTGTCATAAATAATGCTGCTGTAAGGGGTGCAGGTACCTTTCTGAATTAGTTTTCTCCAGATATATGCCCCGGAGTAGGATTGACAGAACATACGGTGACTCTATTTTTAGTTTTATAAGGAACCCCCATACTATTTTTCGCAGTGGCTGCATTAACCTGCAGTCCCACCAACAGTGCAGGGGGGTTCCCCTTTCTCCACACACTCTCCAGCACTTGTTATTTTTAGACTTTTTGAGGATGGCCATTATTCTGACTGGGGTGAGGCGATACCTTGTTGTAGTTTTGATTTGCATTTCTCTAATAACTGGTGATGTTAAGCATCTTTTCATGTGCCTGTTGGCCACCGATACGTTTTCCTTGGAGATCTTTGGAACAGTTTTTGATTGCGCTGTTTTGTTTTCCGATAATGAGTTTCATGAGCTGTCTGTATATGTTGGAAATCAGGCCCTTGTCAGTCACACCGTTCGCAAATATTTTCTCCTGGTCCACGGCCTGTCTTTCTTTTTGTTTATAGCTTACATAACTGTGTAAAAGCCTGTAAGTGTGACTAGGTCTCATTTGTTTATTTTTCGCTTTTATTTTTTTTGCCTTAGGAGACTGACCTGAGAAAATATTACAATTTATGTCAGAGAACATCTCACCTGTGTTCTTATCTGGGAGTTTTATGGTGTCATTTCTTGTATTTATGGTCTTTGAAGCCATTCTGAGTTTATTTTTGTGCATGGTGTGAGGGACTGTTCTAACTTCACTGATTTGCGTGTGGCTGCCCAGCTTTCCCAGCACCACCTGCTGAAGAGCATAGCCAATACAATATGTGACAGTAAAAAGCCGAAAGCTTTCCCACTAAATTCTGGAGCAAGACAAGGATGTTGACTCCCCACCACCTCCTTTTTTTTTGTCTTTTGTCTTTTTAGGGCCACACCCGCAGCATATGGAGGTTCCCAGGCTAGGGGTCTAATCGGAGCTACAGCTGCAGCTGCTGACCATGCCAGATCCAAGCCACATCTGCAACTTACACCACAGCTCATGACAATGCCAGACCCTTAACCCACTGAGTGAGGTCAGGGATCGAACCTGCAACCTCATGGTTCCTAGTCGGATTCATTTCCGCTGCATCACGATGGGAACTCTGACTCCCACCACTTCTTTTCAACAGAGTACTGGAAGTCCTAGCCACAGCAATCAGCCAAGAAAAAGAAATAAAAGGTATTCAAATTGGAAGAGAATTGGTAAAACTGTCATTATATGCAGATGACATGATACTCCACATAGAAAACTCCAAAGCCTCCACACAAAAACTATTAGAATAAATGAATTAAGCAAGGTAGCAGGACACAAGATTAATATACAGAAATCTATTGTACTTCTTTACACTAAATGATGAAATATCAATCTAAAAAAATATATATGAGTACAACATTTTGCTATACACCTGAAACTAATATAATATAATACTGTAAATCAACTGTATTCCATTCTACCTTTTTTTTTTTTTTTTGTCTTGTTGTTTTAGGGCTCCACCCACGGCATGTGGAGGTTCCCAGGCTAGGGGTCTAATCGGAGCTACAGCTGCCGGCCTTCACCACAGTCACAACAATGTGGGATCCAAGCCACGTCTGCGACCTACACCATAGTTCACGGCAACGCCGGATCCTTAACCCACTGAGCGAGGCCAGGGATCAAACCCACAACCTCAAGGTTCCTAGTTGGATTTGTTTCTGCTGAGCCATGGCAGGAACTCCTCAATTATATTTTAAAAGAAAAATTTTAAATGAAATATAATAAAGTAAAAAAAAAAAGTAAAATCGTGTTAAAAAAATATCTAGGGATACATGTAACTAAGGAGGTGAAAGACACTGAGATACACTGAGAAGTATAAAACACTGATAAAGGAAACTGAAGATGAAGCAAAGAAATGGAAAGCTATCCCATGCTCTTGGGTTGAAAGAATTAATACTGCTAAAATGGCCATTTTCCTACCCAAAGGAATCTAGAGATTTAATGCAATCCCTATCCAACTGCCTATGACATTTTTCACAGACCCAGAACAAAAAACCCTCAAGTTTATATGGAACAGGGCTGCAGCTGTTTACAGAATCCCGACCCCGAGCGGGCGCCCGGAGCCCCTCCAGCCGGGACTAAGTGGAACAGGGAACCGGGAGGACACACTGTGACCTTTAACTTCTTTGAATGTTTAACTCACACGGGTGGAGAATTTGACTTTAATGTCTCCGGACTTTAATTTAAAATAAAATGTAATCTTTGACTGTTACTATTTCCCTGGGAATTTGATAATGAGATAGAATTAATATTCAAATGCAGTCTCTCTCGCAGGCATTTTATTATTACAGTGGAGGTAGGCCTTTCGCTGGAGTAGCTGAATAGGGAATGAATCTTTTGCCTTGAGGTCAAAGTGATTTTGGAGTTAATTTGATTCATGCATCGGTCTGACCCACTTAAAGAGTCTCCTGGGTGCAGTGGGAGTGGGGGTGCCACCATCGCTACTCCCTCCCATTGGTCCAGGAGACAGAAAGGAGCCGGAAGAGGCGAGAGTGGCCTGGAGGTAGGAGAAGGGTTCTGCAGACTCAAGTTTCTTGCCAAAGAAAGGACACACCTCTGGCCCAACACATTAGCAGCACAACAAAAAGGAAGAAGGAATGCCGGGGTTGGGGTGGGGGTGGGGATGCTTCTCTGGGGCAGTGGAGACAGATGAACCAACACAATACTCTTTGGCTTCTCTAGGCTGGTACCTGGCTCCTTCCCGGGACAGTGACATCGTATCAGTGAGTCTAGTTGTGTTAAGTCCACGGTCTACACAGCAGCCCACTTGTTCTCAGTCTGACTCTCTGGTTAGACGCTGGGGTTTGCAATTTCATGAAGCATGGCTCATTCATTCTCACGTCCCTTGTGTCGCCGTGTGATGTCAAAAGCTATTTGCTGAAAAAAAACTACATGCGTGTAGAGGGGCTCTTATGACTGATCCACATGCCCACTAGTCACAGGTCCTCAAACCCCTGTGCCCGCGAAGCTGGGCAGAGAGGGAGAGATGGAAAGACAGCTGTGTGAGAAGGAGAGGGCACACGAGCCGTAAGTTACCCATTTACAGGTCATGATAGTTCCTCCCAAGGAAATAAACAGAATGGTCACCCAGAGAGTGACAGAGCAGACGGTATTTCAGAAAGCGTGGTTGGGTAAGACTTTTCTGCAAAAGGCTGAAATCTGCATTAAGACCTGCACCATAGAGACAGGGCAGACGCTCAAAGACCTAGAGGGAACCGAAGTACAAAGACCAGGGGAAGAGGTGAGTCTACGGAAAGGACACCAGCACAGCTGTGCGGGGAGATGAGGGTGGACAGGAGGCAGCCAGAGCCTCTGCAGCCGTGGTTCCTAAACCGGCCGCTGGCGCAGGAGCATAAGCATCATCTGGGCACCTGTTCTTCAGAAATGCAAACTTTCGGGGCCCCACCAGCAAACCCCTGAACAGGAAACCCCGGGGTTAGGGCGCAGCAGACTGTTTTGGCTCAGTGTTGGTTTTCGATGGAGGTATAACTGACCTACGACACTGACACAGTTCCAGGGCACAAAACAGTGGTTTGCTGCTTCTACGCACTATAAAATGCGCATCCTGATAAGTCCAGGCACCACCTGTCACTGCAGAGCGATGATAATGTTATTGATCGCATTGCCCATGCTGCACATCCCGCTCCGGGACTCACTTATTCTGTAACTGAAAGTCTGGCCTCTTAGTCTCCCTCACCTATTTCACTCAGCCCCCACCCCTCTGTCCCCACCTGCTCCTTCTCTGTACCTATGATTCTGTCTCTGTCTTATTACTTCGGTTCAGGTTTTGTGTTTTCAATGCCACATCTAAATGACATCATAGAGTACGTGTCTTTCTCTGGCTTATTTCACTTAGTGTAATACCTTCTAGGTCCGTCATCTTGTCCCAGAGGCAAGATTTCATTCATCTTTTTTTTTTTTCTTTTGGCTTTTTAGGGCCACACCCTCGGCGTATGGAGGTTCCCAGGCTAGGGGTCGAATCGGAGCTGCAGTTGCCAACCTACACCACAGCCACAGCAACAGGGGATCAAGGCTGAATCTGCGACCTACACCACAGCTCACGGCAACGCCGGATCCTTAACCGACAGAGCGAGGCCAGGGATTGAACCAGCATCCTGACTAAAACAACGCTGGGTCCTTCAACCGTGAGCTACAACGGAAACTCCAAGACTTTCTTTAAAAGTTAAAGTGCTCATCAGAGTATTTGTCCACTGATAATTTTCCGTGGTAACTTCTTCTAGAAGCTTATTTCCAAACCAAATTGTACCACAGACTGTGAAACATGCCAATTTCTCATCTTTCTGTTCTGCTAACATGATGTGGGAAAAACACAGCTATACATACATACACAGCTCGCTAAAACCTTCTCATTCCAACCTACTCGTCCTGTTCCAGCCCAAACCACCAGAAGAACAAAGATGGATCTGACGAGAAGCTCGGCCTCAAGAAGACTGATGGGTGGCATTCCCAGGATTCCCAGCATCTACCAAATGCCCAAGAAGAAAAGCTGCCAGTCCTGGGAGTGGGGGCTGGGAGGGAGGAGTGAAATAACCAAGGGGGGCTGAGCAGCCAAAGGAAGGGACACGGTCGGGACCGAAGGGCCCGGACTTGGTCAGACTGCAGCCCATAAGCCAGCATTGGCCCCCCACCGCCAAGGCACTGCAGGGTGGAACGCTCTAGAAAAGAAAGGCACATGAAAAACTGAACCACGCAAGAGCCATGAAGCACATGCACTCGGAAAAGAGTTCAGAGCAGAGACCACTGCCACGATTCCACAGTGAGACGCGACAGGGAGCGATTATGGAAAAACAAAGAAGCATTTCAAGAGGAGTAATACTGAAACGCCGAACGTGCCCAGAAGTACAAAGAACAACGTGATTAATACAAACAGTTTTTAAGGTAAACTACCAAATTCCAGAAGATTAACAACTTTTCTTCCGCAAATATCTGTAGCATCTGCAATCTTCAGCAAATATCTCCTCATGAATTCTTCACCTGCCAGTAAAATCTTTGTTTAAATGACGAACGATAGACTTCCCGTCGTGGCTCAGCAGCAACGACCGCAGCTGGTATCCATGAGGACGCAGGGTCGATCCCTGGCCTCGCTCAGTGGGTTAAGGATCTGGCGTTGCTGGGAGCTGTGGTGTAGGTCGCAGATGCGGCTCGGATCCCGCGTTGCTGTGGCTACGGTGTAGGCTGGCAGCTACAGCTCTTGATTCAACCTTTAGCCTGGGAACTTCTGTCTGCCTTGGGTGTGACCCTGAAAAGACAAAAAAACAAAGAATGCATGAATGAATAAAATTAATTGGTTTTAAAGACGTTTCCTATAATCCGCTTTTGAGCCTGAAAAAAGAGTAACTGCTTTTAGGTGAGAAGGAAGTGCCTTACACGTGGCAGAAATTCCGTACATTTCTGGTGAATGAGTGCAGAGTCGCAGACGTTAGGGTTTCCACACGGACCGATTACGAAAGAACCAGAAACCTAAGGCTGGATGTCAGAAAGGCATTTTCAACTGATGTGGAATGTGGAACACCTTTGAGTGTGAGGACGGGGGTCAGGGGCTGCCAAGCTCGGCCCTGCCTTCTGTCCCTCGGCCTCTTCGCACGGCTCCCCAAGAGGAGGTGAGGGCAGGAAAGCTGGCCAAGGACGGAGCCTGCCCCCTCGCAGCCGCGGGAACTTGCGTGGGTCACCCTGGTCGCACGTGGGGCTCAGGGCAGGGGCTGTGTCATCAGGAGACAGGGAAAAAGAGCATCTAGCACAATGGCCCGGCTTCTAGGAGGTGCTCAGTAAAAATGCCAGCTGTGAGTATCATCTCCTTTATTTATCCTTCTACTTAGGGCATTTTTGTTGCATTCTTTGTAGAAAACTTCAGCTGAAGCGTAAGAAAAAGAGTTTAATAAGCACAGCACTATTTCCCCATTACTGTCATTTCTTTAAGACAGTTTTAATTCTACAGAACATCAATAGCTGACCGGTGAACTCTGTGACGAGCCAGAGAAAGGACTTGGATTTCTGAGCAGAAGAGGGGAGAGTGGGGGGGGTGGCGCGTGGGGTTAGGAGACGCAAACCATGACACTGAGATGGATAAGCAATGGGGTCCCGCTGTACAGCACAGGGGACGCTATCCAGTCTCTTGGGACAGATCGCGATGGGGGATAAAAAGAAGAGATCCGTGTGTGACAGGGTCACTTTGCTGTACAGCAGAAACTGGCACAACACTGTAAATTAACTCTAATAATAATAGTAAGAAAAAGGGTTAGGGTTGGGCGGGAGAGGAGGGGGTAAGGGGGAGGGGGAGGACCAGGGGGGAAGTACCAATCAAAAGGTCAATTTCTCTATCAGGTGCTTGAGCGCTCGTGACTACAAGCTCCAGTCCCTCCAGCCGCCTGCTTCCAGAACACGAGGCCTGGCTGGAGGAGGCAGTCATACCAGAAAGGGATCAGGCAGCCCAGTCGGTGGCAGAGAAGACAAAGCGGCTCAGAAAAGCTTTTTTTTTTTTTTCCGGCATGTCTGCGCCAACACGCACAGCTGCATTGAGAACAAAACTAACCCAGAGAGTGTGTCCTTTAAAATATGTGCGTCCCCCTCTGCTACCTGGGGTGCAAGTTGCCTCCAATGTGACACTCCAGTGCCTGCGCAAACTGGACCCCGTCCTGAACACCTTGGGCCTTTCATTTTTTAACCCGTGGACAGAATCGCGACCGCTCGCTGGATTACAGTGAGCTCCCTGCCACTAAGAAACATGACCTCAAAGCTGTTTATCAACTTGCCCATGCGTGGTTGTTTAAAAGAAAAAAAAAAACAAAAAAGCAGAGCAAAAGACTAGCTGAGAGCTTGATCTCCAGCCAGTGCTGGGAACCGCGGTCCACATCAGCCCCTGGAAGGAGCGTCCTGGACGAGGACGAGCAGCTCTGACATGGAGGGGCACGGCCACCAGGGGCCTTCTCTGAGCTGTGCGTCCCCTGAGCACAGGCAGCGACCAGGCTGATGGGGGAGAGCCTGCTCTCCTCTCCCCTCCCAGCCAAATGCGAGTCCCCACGGACTGGCCAACAGTGGTCACAGCCGCTGAAGGCACTGCGTGGAAGACCCCCTGTCACCTCCCAGGGGCAGGCTATCACCTCCCAGGGGCAGGCTACAAGGAGGGGACGGTGTCTGGGAATACAGACGCTGCATTTCAGGGGCTCCCTGGTGGCGCAGCAGGTGAAGGACCCAGCAGTGTCACTGCAGTAGCTTGGGTCCCTGGCCTGGGAACTTCACAGGTGCGGTCAAAAAAAAAGGACATTTCAGAAACACACATATTGTTAGAAACATTGTTCGTGCTGCTAGAGAACAGGATTGGGAGCAGGAAGGAAAGCTATATGGACTCTCTCATGTGCCGACTTCTACACACAAGAACGTGATGCTCGGTGCGGCTCTGCAAGGTAGGAAGCAGGTGACGAAAACGAGACTCAGCGCGAACCGTCTTGTTCGCCGCCATCAGCTGGGTGAGTGGAGGGGCACGATCCGGTCTGATAAACTGTACTTTATTTTTTTGTCTTTTTAGGGCCGCACCCACGACACGCGGAGGTTCCCAGGCTAGGGGTCGAATCGGAGCTGCAGCTGCCGGCCTACGCCACAGCCACAGCAACGCGGGATCCGAGCCGCATCTGCGACCTACACGGCAGTTCATGGCAATGCCGGATCCTCAACTCCCTGAGCGAGGCCAGGGATCGATCGAACCCGCATCCTCATGGATACCAGTTGGGTTCATTAACCGCTGAGCCGCGACGGGAACTCCAGTTTGATAAATTTTAAAACTCACGCTTTTTTCCAGCTGCACCAAACGCACCGCAGGAGGACGGATTTCAGATCTTCAGAAACGAGATAAAGGCTGGAACGATGTGAGATGCACAGGAAGGTTTCAAAGCACACGGCTGGGGGTGCACAGGGCTGAGGACGGGAGAGGAAGGGGCCACAGGCGAGACCCGCGCTGCTGGGGGCAGGCCTCCGCCCTGGAAGCTTTGGAAGGATGAGAACAGAGTGTGGCCAGCCTCGGCCGACCCAGGAAGCAGTCCTGAGCAGCAGCGGGGGCTCCGCCACTTCTCTGGTCCCTCAGGAATCTCGTCATTAGCCCATATCTGCTGTTCAGGTTGGATGCTTTTCTTCTGTCCTTGAGTTCACTGATTTTTTCCCTCTGACCTTTACCACTGTGCTCTCGAGTCAGTCCCAGGAGCTTTTACATTTTATCTTAGGTTGTGACAGTTTTCAGTCCTAAAATTCCCATCTGGATTTGCTATCTCTCTCTTCGTTCTTGGCTGAGACTTTCTGCTTCTTCATTTGCTTCGATTGTTCCTAACTGCTCAGTGAGGCACTTCCGTGAATGCTGCTTGAAAACCCTTGTCAGATGATTCTTGCATCTGTGTGAGTCAGGTGTTGGCATCTGCTGATTTGCCTTTTCTCATTCAAGTTGAGATTTTCCTGGCTCTTAGCATAAGGCCTGATTTTTAATTGTACTCTGAACGTCTAGGGTATAATGTTGAGACTAGGGATTTTTTTTTTTTTTTTTTTTTGCTTTTTAGGGCTGCAATCGCGGCATATGGAGGTTCCCAGGCTAGGGGCCAAATTGGAACTACAGCCATAGCAACGCGGGATCCGAGCCACGTCTGCTACCTACACCATGACTCACTTCAACACCGGATCCTTAACCCACTGAGCGAGACCAGGGATCGAACCCGCAACCTCATGGTTACTAGTCGGATTCATTTCCACTGCACCAAAACGAGAAGTCAGAGACTATGGCTCTTAAGTAGATGTTGGGCTTTAACTGGCTTCCTCTAACACCTAAGCGCGGGCGTGGGGCAGCATCAGGCCGCTGCCATGACGGGGAAGGTGTGGGTCCTCGGCTCAGCTTTTTTCCTGCTGGGCAGACGGTCAGACCATGGCTTCATACCTATTATTCTCGAATAGGTGGGAGTCCCAGTTCCACACGTGTCCTCACTCACAGCAGGGTTGGGGTCAAAGCACCGGATGCACTCAGTCCTCCTTGGTACCTGCCAGCGGGGTGAGGGGTCCCTCATTCTATTCCGGCGAAGGTTTAAGTCCAGGCCCTCTACTTGGCCTTTGTTGATGAGGGTGGGGCTGGCTTTCTTCCTTGGTGCTTGTCTGGAGAAGGGCAGTTACTGTCTAAAAGTCTGTTGCTGGAGTTCCCATTGTGGCTCAGCGGATTGGGAACCCAACTAGTATCCACGAGGATGCGAGTTTGGTCCCTGGCCTCTCTCAGTGGGTTAAGGATCTGCCAAGCAAGGGTGTCGGGTCGCAGCTGCATTGTGGGTCACAGATTCAGCTCGTGTCCCGCGTTGCTGTGGCGTGGGCTGGTGGCTGCAGCTCCAGTTAGACCCCTGGCCCAGGAACTTCCATATGCCATAGATGTGGCCCTTAAAAAAAAAAGGAATAAGTAAGTTTGTTTTGCTAAGTTGCTGCTGTCTTATCCTTTGGCTAGAAAAAGCAAGCTTCTTCGGGAGTCTTTTTTGGTCTGCACCCGTGTTTCTGGATCGATAGCTTTTCTAACACTGAGTCTGAGATGTACAAGGTAAAAAGAAAACCCAGGGAACGCACCATGGGCCGCCTCGAGCCCCGAGGCCCCGAGGCCGGCTGTCTCTTCTCCCACCTCCTCAGTGTCCCGTGGTCTAGTCCTGCTGAGCAGGAGGAACAGCCAAGTGCAACTACACCTTCTTGACTCAGAACCGAAAGTCCAGCTCCCGACAGGTGCCAGAGGGCTTCCACTAAGAGATAAAGAAGGAAGTCACGGACCAAGATGAGATTTCAGAAGAAAGATCAGGTGCACTCGAGCAAACAAAAATAACTGCAGTTAATATTTGCTAAGCCTCAACCCAGCACCGTTCATGTTACACGCGCAACCGTGGGCCCCAATCCTCCCAAAGCCTCGAGGTAGGGCTTCCTGCTGTCCCCTCACTGTCCTGGGGGGACGGGCTCCCACAGCGTGACTCCCGCCCCGCAAGACGGCCAGGGTCTGGACCGAGATCAGCCTGACTCGAGAAGCGGAGCTCCCGAGCACCACCCTACCTGAAGCCCCTCCACCACCAGCCGCCCTCTAAACCGGACGGGGAGGGGCCTGCGCTCACACCCTCCTCTCCACTTGGATGCGGGCCAGTGGTCAGCAACTAAGAGATACACAGGCCGTCCTGTACCTAGATAGGCCTTTTTAGTTGGATTTCACAGATCTGGACTATTTGGATATTAAAATTCATACAAAGCATTAAATACAGATATATATATATATATATATATATATATATATATATATATATATATATATAATTTTTCCTTACAGTTGTAACAGCAATGGCCCCTGATCTGGTAAACTCATTGGAGTATACTTTCCCCATCTTATTTCAATCGATTTTTTTAAAAACATATTACTAATTACCCTAAAAATGAAAGTTCTAAAAGAACAGCGTGTTTTGAAATCCAGTACATATGATTTTTTTCCTCTGTATTTCCAAAAAGTGCCTATGAAGTTTACCGGGTCTCTGCCAGATCACAAATCACAAACGACCCATTTCGAGTCTTAGTCTGTACACGGGCAATTGCATGAGTCAGTCTGGAGCCGGCCACGTCCCATCAGATGTCCTGGGAGGAATAAACAACTCCTCCAGAGTTACCTGCAGGAGGGACAGCTTTATAAGAAACAGGAGGCTGTCTAATAAATACCACAGGAAAACAACAGAGGTGCCCACTGAGAACCTGCAGCCACTCTGGGGGGGTCACAGCCACCCACCCCCGCAGCATGTCCAGTCTGGGGAAGCTCCCAGCTCGGGAGGCTTCCTTCTTTTCCGCCTTCAAGGATCACAATAGAATAACCCAGCCCTCTTCCCCTCCAGCCCGTCTCCTGTCTTCTGAATTGTGCTCTGGAATCTTAGAAGGTTATTAGAACTGGGACGTGTCTTGGGTATTGACAGCGTCCATCAAAACCACCACCTTCACGGTTGGAAACTATATAAGGGTCACGAAAGGAAACTATCTCAGTTAAGGTGAGGGACCTGGTGACCTCTCGAGAAGGGCAGGGCCCTGCTGCTCCATTTCTGTGCGTTCTCCACTTAGAAACGCCAAGAAGCACAGGTGTCACGTCATTATGTGAAGGAAGAGGCAGTGGTTTCCAGCAGGAGAGAAAAGCAAGACCAGGCTTTCTACCTTGCAGGGTTTGGTCAAAGGGAAAACTCATGGATCACACAATTAGCACTGAAAAGGACCTGGAAAAACTTGGTCCGATCTCCTTACTTTACAAAACAAGTAAATTAGCAGTATTAAGTTACTGCCTCCAAACTATCCAATTAGGGGCTTCTAGGTCCTTTGTCACTATGGATTCACCAACTAGCTCTTCCCCTCCCCCACCCACGCTGGGGTCCCAAGATGGAAAATAAAATACTCAGGTCCTAGGACCTCGTGTGTGTGAACACCAATTTAATAAGATTATCGATATTTAAGTATATCAAGAAACTAATGTCAATTTTATATTTTCAGATAATAACCTTCAGGCTTAAAGCATAATCACCACTTCAAAGAATACCAGCCTAAGCTTATCCTTACCTCCCAAGTACATTTTCTCCCTACTTCCTGGGTTCAAAAGAAGTCCGAGATATCTTACGCCTAATGAGAATTTAAAATATGGAAGGTGCATAAAATCCCAGAAGCCCCTAATTGTATCATTTGGGGGGAAGTTAACTCCAACTTCCACAGATATAATAAAGAGACCGGAGGTATCAGAGACTCTGCTTTTCCTGCTCTCATCTCCATCTGAACAGACCTCCGCACCAAGAATCAACTGTGAACTTCACGTTGCTCTGAACTGTCTTATTTACTTGGTGGAGACTATGCATAGCTTCACACGAGCCATTCATTCTCCATGAGGTTAACGGCACTAGATACGCTTCTTATTCATGCCCAGCTGTTCACTCGTTCAAGGAAAACATTAGGGACAGTCACCGTGGAATTCCAAGGCCTCCAAAACCCGGAGCAGAGCGCTGCCCGTGTCTGACACACTGACAGGTTACAGTCAGCATGACCATAACAGCGAGCCCCACGGCGCGCCCGTCCTTAGATCACTGATGCCAAGGAATGTTCTAAACGTGCTTTTACAAGTATTCCCTCATCTCACCGTCCCTGTGAGGTGTCACTATCCTCGCTGAATCTGTGTCACCGTAATGTAAGCTCCAGGAGCGCAGGTGCACACTGCTGCACTTCCGGAGCCTAGAACAATGCCCAACTCACAGCAACCACGTAACAGACATCGAACGAATGAATGGCCAAATGATATTTCTAGAGGCAAGATACAAGGTACAAAGAGGTGACAGACATTATCAATGTCACAGTTACTGAGTGGCCCAGCTGAGACTAAATCAAGAATTTTTTTTTTTTTGTCTTTTTAGGGCCACATCCTTGGCATATGGAGGTTCCCAGACTAGGGATCCAATTGGAGCTACAGCTGCCAGCCTACACCACGACCACAGCAACGAGGGATCTGAGCCTCATCTTTGACCTACACCACAGCTCATGGCAACACTGGATCCTCAACCCAGTGAGCAAGGCCAGGAATCGAACCTGCATCCTCGTGGATGCTAGTCAGATTCATTTCTGCTGAACCACGACAGTAACTCCTAAATTAAGAACTTTTGATTGCAGCATATCAGGGGTCAGCAAATCTTTATTTGCAGGGACTGGAAAATAAAGAGTGTAGGCTCTGCCAGACCTACAGTGGTCTCTGTGACAACTACCCAGCTGCCGGTGTAGTGTGTGGGCAGCTGTGTCTCGATAAAACTTTACTGACAAACACAGACCCACACGCTGCCAGCCCCAGTATTAAATCCTCCCAATAATCAAGCAAAAGGGGGATTCATGTGAACCAGACACTCAGTCACAAAGGGCTTCATCCAAGGTGCCACAGTGGGTCTGAAAGTTCATTCTTCTTTTTATTTTATTTTATTTTACTTTATTTTATTTTATTGCTTTTTAGAGCCGCATTCAGGGCATATGGAAGTTCCCAGGCTAGGGGTTGAACTGGAGCTACAGCTGCCAGCCTACACCACAGCCACAGCAGCAGGTCCTGTGTGTGAACACCAGTTTAATAAGATTATCGATATTTAAGTATATCAAGGAACTAATGTCAATTCCCAGAAACTAATGTCATTCAGCGGAATCTGAGTCGCGTCTGCGACCTAAATCACAGCTCATGGCAACACCAGATCCTTAACCCCCCGAGCGAGGGCAGGGATCGAACCTACAACCTCATGGTTCCTAGTTGGATTCGTTTCCGCTGCCCCGCAACGAGAACTCCCATGCTCCTCCCTAATTAAACCTCATGGTCTCCTTGCAGACTCACCACGTACTCAGAACTTGCTTCTGCACTCTGATGCTGCAAGGCAGACTATGTGCCAGCTCTCGCTGACCTCCCGAAAAAGACCTGTGACCTCAGCAGGCTGCTGGAGCTCAAGTGCACAGGCAGGGGTGCAGGGATGTGTGCGAGTGCACAGACACAGTTAATCCAAACTCTGTTCTCACAAGAAAACCTGACCTTACATTAAGCAGCGTGATGTAGAAACAATGCAAAGATTTCATCTGGGAGACGGGCAGGGCACAGGATTGGCCATTTTTGTGCTCACAAGGAAAACACCCTAGCCAAAACTAAACACTAACCTGGTTAAACGTGAGGCTGAACATAGCTGAGTGCATTAATCATCAGACAGGACAATAAAGGGAAATATGCTAGCTCTCTCCCAACTGTTTACCACCTATATTTTTCTTGGAACAGAAATGCATTTTATATATTATATGAACCTGTAAAAAACACATACCTGGCGAAATATTTAAACACATAACCCTGTACTAAGAGTATTAAAACATGAAATATTCCACCATCATCAAAGAATCCGGAGTTCACAAAGGTTTAAGCAACCCACCCGACGCCAGCTATGGGAACAACAGCTAAAGTGTACTTTCTGCTCACTGGATGGTCTTGATAATTACAGGATATTTGGCGTGTAACAAAGTAGCACAAGTTCCTCCTTGGAGCCGGCCGATCACAGAAAGGAAGGTACCACGTAGGAGCGACGAAGCAGAATTTAAACAGAAAAATCCAAATCAAATTTCCTTTCTTGTTGCTTTGCTGTACAGTAGAAATCCGCACAACGCTGTAAAATCAACTATACTTTAATTAAAGAAATAAAAAAGGGAGTTTCCGTTGTGGCTCAGTGAAAACGAATATGACTTAGCATCCATAAGGACACGGGTTCCATCCCTGGCCCCACTCAGTGGGCTGAGGATCCATCATTGCCATGAGCTGTTGTGTGGGTCGCAGACGCGGATTGGATCTGGTGTTGCTGTGGCTGTGGTGTGTGTAGCTCTTGCTAAATACTTAGGTGACACATGAAACACCTTCTATTTCACCTTAGCCTATTTCTCTCTCTCTCTTTTTTTTTTTTTTTTTTTGGTCTTTTTAGGGCCACACCCGTGGCATATGGAGATTCCCAGGCTAGGGGTTGAATTGGAGCTGTAGCTGCCGGCCTACACCACAGCCACAGTAACGCCAGATCCGAGCCACGTCTGTGACCCACACCACAGCTCACAGCAATGCCGGCTCCTCAACCCACTGAGTGAGGCCAGGGATCGAACCGGCATCTTCATTAACCACTGAGCCCCAACAGGAACTCCTATCCTATTTCATTTTTTAAAAATTCTGCCTATGACCAATTAAACTCATTTCGTCACCCATTAACGGGCTGCAAACTACATCTTTTAAAAACTCTGCTCAGCATGGAATTCAAACAGATGGAGGATATCTGGCTATAACGGGTCTGGGCAAATTACTCCCCTGACTTTGGCTCTTTATCTGTAAAACGGGTAATACCTCTCATAGGTAAAAGGCCAGCCTAAAGAATGAGACCCACCCCATAGGGAAGCTCTCAAGAAGCCGCGGCACTATCAGTACAGAAACGCTAAAATCCACTTCATCGGCTGTTAGCCTTACCATCTGGGACGCAGCCTGCTCTGTGAAACTGCATCTGGGTACCCTCATTTAGAAATGTATTTATAGAGGGCAAAACACTTACGGCAAAGTTTGCTTGTTATTCAACCAACATATCTCTACCCTGCGCTCCATCAGAAAAGTGCTCATAGCTTTTAAGCTTCCCGACAGCCCTACAGGTTTTAATTTACTGTAATCCAGAGTAATGAGATTTAAATAACTGGCATTATTTACTGTAACCCAGAGTAGTTACAGGCTATTTGAGGAGACAAGACAAAAGAGGCGTGGCTCCTGGCCGGGAGCTACTCCAAGCTGGCTCCGAGGGCCTGTGTCCACTTTTCCTGATCAAGTCTATCTATGATTCTCCCTGCCTCCCGCCCTCCCCCATCTGGTGTTCTGTTCTTCCTCTGTACCTTTGCTGGTGTAACTCATTCCTTTTGAACACTTTCTGCATCGCCACACAGCTAAGCATTAGCCACCCCTCCTCAAGGCCCAGTTCAAGTGACCCCTTTTCCAGACAATCTCGACTTTCCCTACGCCTCGCCCTCTGTCCAGCTTCAGGCTGGGATTCTAACCATTTCAGCCTCTGTCCCCCTAGCAACCTGGCACGGTGCTCTGCACCAACCAGATCGTGTGGCAATATTCGCTGTGTTCGTGAACGTGCTGATTGAAGCGTGCACGTCCGCGTGCGGGGCCGGGCACCCACACACCGCAGGCACCACTGCACGGATGCAGCCGTCTTCAGACTTTACGTTGACTCCCCCCCCACTAGGGGTTTCCATCCAAGGCCAACGACAGGAACAAGGTTTCTTTAAAACGTTTTTTTTTTTAGTGGAAATTTCCTAACATATCACAAAGTGGAGCCCGAAGCACAACATCCAACTTTAAGTGACCACGTCATCCATCTTTTTTTTTTTTTCTCTCTCTTTCGTTTCTTTTGGCTGCACCTGCAGCACAGGGAAGTTCCCAGGCCAGAGGTCGAATCGGAGCTGGACCTGCAACCGACAGCACAGCTGCAGCAATGCCGGATCCTTGACCCGCTGCACCGGGCTGGAGACTGAACCAGCGCCTCCGCAGAGACAAGCCGGATCATTTGCCTCCTGCGCCACAGCGGGAACTTCACCACCTCACTGGTCATGTTTCGTCTCCCCTCCTTCCTCACCTCCCCCCGGAGGACTTCAAATAAATGTCATCATTTCACTGGCTCATCCTGGAGTATTTCTAATAGACAGCTCCTTCACAAAAATAGCCAGAAAGTCATTATTTGGCTTCGTAAGATTAACTGTGGTTCCTTAGTAACACCCAATGACCAGTCCTTGTTCAAACATCCACCAGCAACTCAAAAATGCCCTTTCACAGCTGGTTCACGGCAGCACTCAAACGAAGACCACGTACAACATGAGCAGGGCGGGCTTCCCAGGTCCTCCTAAATCTGTAAGGTACCCCCGCCCCCGCGTCCCCCACAACTGCAGAAGCTGACTGTCCACCTTGCACGTTTCCTCATCCCTGGGACTGGGTGACTGCACTGCAATACCGTCTTTTCCAAGCCTCTCCGTCCCTTACATCTTATCTAAACTGGTGGGAAGGCCCAGAGGTCTGATCGGGCTCGATTAATTTATTCTAGCAAGAAGACTTCGTAAGGGGTGTTGTGCTTCTTAGGCATGGTACCAGGGAATACAGGACGTCTGGTTTCTCCGTTTCAGTGACTGATCAGTGGCTTCTTGTGTTGGGGGGGCCCGACACACCTGTTACCCACTTCCTTGTCAGCGTCTTACCCTAATGGGCTTTATCAGTTACCTGTGTTGGCTACTGAAATCCAATGTTTCTTTAAGAGTCACGAAAGTAAAATGGTGATTTTCTTATTGTGCTATTCCTTGCGCACATATTAGCTGTAATTCTTCTATAAGCAAGTGTCTTGGAGTTCCCCGGTGGCTCAGTGGTTTAAAGGATCTGGTGCGGTCACGGCGGGGGCTCGGGTTGCTGCTACGGCGCAGGTTCAATCCCTGGCCTGGGAACCTGGCCAAAAATAAAAATAAAAAAGAAGTGTCTCTCATTTGATTGCCCTGGGCGTACAGCTCAGACTTGAAACGCAGGTAAGGGCTGGACTCTTGCAATTTGCCAACTTTCAGAATAACGGATTAGTGCCTTAGAAGCCTTCAAAAGCAATTAAAGAAGTCCGACGCCTTTAGCGTCGCATCTTGTATCACGGACATACAGCTTTTTATGTATCTGATGATGCCACTGCAGTCGTTTTGCTTTTTCATCCCCAAACCATCTTTGGCCAGTGCACAGCCCTTCAAGTAAGCACTTCCGTCCTTGTACCACAGCTCCTGACCACTTTCTCGCAAATCTGTACGCACGTGCCCCACCCAGAGCCAGCCACTTCTCCCAGGAGCCCTGCTTCCTCGCAGAGAGAAACGGTACTAAGAAAACCCAGCTGGGATGCTGTGGCACACCGCCTCTAGTCTTTTTCCATGACCAAAGCTAGGAAACAGCACTTTCTAGAAGGAAAAATGAGCCAAACGTGAATTCATACCGCTATTGCCAACTCAAACTTTATGCTAAGGGTTTTTAACTTCTTTGCTTTCACACCTGTGTCACTTTCAGGCTGAGACACTTGCTTCCTCGCTGCGTCAACACAATTGCTGATTTTCTTTATCCTGGTGTGACATACGCCGTAGGTACACGTACATAGCATGTAAGTGTGAACACACCTGTGTATAAACAACCATTTCGGAATAACAATACTAATATTACTTCTGACAACAGAGGGCAGTTTACAATCTCTGTGTGGCTCCTTCGTTCCTAGAATAAGTCCCACCAGCACAACACGGGCAAATGTGATGATTTAAAGTCGCTTCAGATCATTTCCTCTGTGTAACAGTTAGATCCCTTCCCTCCCCTCCCCTTCCCTTTTTCTTTCCTTTATTCGAGGAATTACATTTGTATTTTCTCCTTTTGATGTAACTGTTTAAGTAAAACACACGCGTGACTTTGCGGTAAATACTATAAAACCGGTGATTTAGAAAATTCTAGTTTCCAACCCTGTCCACTCCGCCATGTCCCTTCTCCAGACGTTACCTGATTTTTAAACATTAGTTCAGAGTTTATCCGTCCACAGTTTCTCTTTAAAAATATATGGAAGGAGTTCTTGTCGTAGCTCAGCAGAAATGAATCTGACTAGCATCCGTGAAGACGCAGGTTCAATCCCTGGCCTCGATCAGTGGGTTAAGAATCCGGCACTGCCATGAGCTGTGGTGTAGGTCGCAGACGCAGCTTGGATCCGGTGCTGCTGTGGCTGTGGTGTAGGCCAGCAGCTGCAGCTCCAATTCGACCCCTAGCCTGGGAAACTCCATATGCCACAGGTGCGCCTTAAAAAAAAAAGACCAAAAAATAAAAATACATGGAATTTATATTTCTCCCACAGTACGATACAAAAGAGTATACTAGAAAAGTCTCTGTGGTTGCTGTTTTCATACTCTGCGGCATCTGCAGAACACAGAATATACAGAGGGCCATCTCACACATGTTCCCAATGCATACACTTCACTGTGTGGATAAACCACAGCTCCCTACTGAGACACCCCTGTCGGTTCTAACTTCTTGGAATTGTAAATTACGCTGCGATTAACGGTCTTCAGCTTCAGTTTCCGATGAGCAGGACTGCTGAGTCAAAGAGGAAATGGGTATTAATTTTGCTGGACACTGTCACATGCCTAGCCACAGAGACTGTTCCATTTTGCGTTTTCCTGTGAGAATGTCCACTGCCCACCGGCTTGGTAATCAAGCTTATGGTCCAAGGCACGAGAAATGGTATCTCAGCACACAGTTCAGCGTGCATTTTTTTTTTTTTTAACAGGCAAGTTTTATTAGTTGGAGGACCTCTGGCATTTATTCCTCTACAAATTAGCCATATCTTTTATATATTTTTAATAGAGCTATGGGTCTTTTTCTTAATTTTAGAAACTGTTATTATACATTATGGAAATTAGCTTTCTGTCTGTGATTTGTTACAAACATTCCCCCCTTTGGTCGTATATCATTTTATTTTGCTTATTTGTTTTGTGCTATGCAAAGGCTTAAGAAATATCTTTAAATTTATTTATTATTTTTTTTTTTTTCTGTCTTTTTGCCTGTTCTAGGGCCGCACCTGTGGCATATGGAGGTTCCCAGGCTAGGGGTCAAATCGGAGCTGTAGCCGCCGGCCTTTGCCACAGCCACAGCAACGCGGGATCCGAGCCGTGTCTGCAACCTACACCACAGCTCATGGCAACACCAGATCCTTAACCCACTGAGCGAGGCCAGGGATCAAACCCGCAGCCTCACGGTTCCTAGTCGGATTCGTTAACCACTGAGCCACGACGGGAACTCCGCAAAGCATCTTTAAATTTATTAAGCTTTTCTGTTACTTCCTCCAGAAGGCTGTCTCTGCTCTATACTGTGAAAAAACTCGTTCACGTTTGTTCCTAATGCCTGCACATTGCAGGTGCTTTTACATTTATGTTTCTGACATTTGGAACTGAAACAAACCGGTGTACAGTGTAAGACATGATCCAATTTTATCAAAAAATAATGAATATACAGTTGTCCCTGCACCACCACTAATTAAGGAGTCTTCCTTTTCCTCCAGTGATCTGAGATCGGTCTTTATCAGACACTAAATTTCCAAAACCACTTGTATCTATTTCTGGATTTTTTTTTTTTGTCTTTTTGCCTTTATGTAGAGCCGCACCCGTGGCATATAGAGGTTCCCAAGCTAGGGGTCTAACAGGAGCTGTAGCTGCCGGCCTTTGCCACAGCCACAGCAACGTGGGATCCGAGCCACATCTGCGACCTACACCACAGCTCACGGCAACGCCGGATCCTTAACCCACTGAACGAGGCCAGGGATCGAACCCGCAACCTCATGGTTCCTGGTCGGATTTGTTAGCCAGGGATCGAACCCGCAACCTCATGGTTCCTAGTCGGATTTGTTAACCACTGAGCCAAGAAGGGAACTCCCTATTTCTGGATATTTGTATTCTGATCCAAGAGCCTGCTTCTCGATGTGCCAACATGATACTGCTTTCAATTGTGGAAACTTAGAGCACAGAGACCATTTTCATGCAGAATGCTTTCCTTTTAGTAGCACTTTTATGAGAACAACCATATGTATGAGCAGCAAGATTAAGATTTGCAATTTGCAGAGTTCCCTGGTGGCACAGTGGGTTAAGGACCTGGCAGTCACTGGAGTGGCTCGGGTTCCATCCCTGGCCGGGAAACTTCTGCACACTGTGGGCACAGCTAAAGAAAAAAAAATTTGCAATCTGCTGGGAAATAATTTCTGTTTGAGAAATGATTTATAACATAAAGGGCTTCTAAGACATTTGCATGGAAGATTTATTTTTTTTATGTTTAATGACTTTTATTTTTTCCATTATAGTTGGTTTACAGTGTTCCTGTCAATTTTCTACCGTACAGCAAAGTGAATGTCAATTTTCTACCATACAGCAAAGTGACCCAGCCCACACGCGCGCACAGAATCTGGGCGGTGCCAAGGTGCAGGTGCAAACAGGGAGAAAACCCAGCAGCATCCAAACCACCCCCTCCTAGTGTGAGCCCCTGGAGCCCCACCTCACAGGGGGATGCTGGGCTCAGAGGAGTAACTGCTCCCCAAGTCCTCAAAGACAAGCTCATGCTTGGGCAGTCACCCGCTCTCCGTAACTCCTGAGAAGCCGGCCAGGCCTCCCGGGCTCTCGGCCTCTCCCGCTGGCTCGCCGCCCTCCCACTCCTCTGTGCATCCCTCCTGCCGCAAGCCCACTGCTGTTTGTCACCTCTGCCAGGGGCCAAATGCTCCCTCTGGCTTCTGCTCTGCGAGGAAGTGAGTCCCAGGAGCACCCCAGCCTTCAGGGGGCATCGCCTCTGATTTCCCGAGGTGTTTGCGCAGGCAGGCCGACCTCCCCTTACAGGGCTTGCCTGTCCGTGTGGCTCTTTAAAACCCCAAAAGGGAATCTGTCATTTACAAAACAGAAAAAGAATCGTAAAATCGCTTATGCTGTAAACAACAGGAATCCCGGAACAGCGGGAATTATCAACAATTAACTGACTGATAAGGGGTCAGCACAGACTAAGGAAGTGAGGCCGTTCGCAGTCAAAACCCACTAAAGGTGAACATGGACTTGACTTTCCACGGCTGCTGGCGTGCTGGCGCGTGGGGCTGACTTTCTCGTTGTGTGACGCTGAGAACTCAACAGCATGTGTGAGAGCAGAAGTATCTGCGAATTTCACGTAAGTACACAGCTTACTAAATATACGTGTGGTTTTGGAATTTCGTTGTGTGTTCCATCCAGAGGGTCTCATTTTAACCCAGTTTTGAATAAATTCCTTGGTTGCTTAAGAGCGTGTTTGGTTCCTCTTCACCAAAGCAGGCAAGGGTTTGGTACCAAAAAAGAGAAAACCCGATCTTCGCTTAAATCTACCCACAAAGGACCACGGAGGGCGGCGGGGGTGTCAACAGAAGTGCCACCGGCAAAACATGAAGGCTAATAAACGGGGAACAGACTGTGAAGACTGAAGACAAGGCCAAACAGACACGGATGAGCCAGACACAGACGAGGTGCTTTCCAAGTTCAGGCTCAAAATCTGAGGACCTGGGAGGGGAGGGAAGCTAGAAACACTGTGCAGGAAACAAACCTGGCTGCCAGGAACCCTCCCAGCGAAGCTGACAGCGGCCCTGCCTCTGCGGGGCCCAGCTGGGTGAGTGGTGGAGACAGCCAGCAGGCAGGGGACTGGGTGACGGGACGGCCCGCGGATCTGTCCCTGAAGAGAAGGAACGCCCATCCCCACCCCCAGTCCCAGCTGCAGGGACAGGGGACAATGACAGTGCAGAGAACTCGGATTTAGAAAGAGAAGAGGCTTCGGAACAGCTCAGGGAGCTTCGGGACTGAACTGCAGACTCTGCAGACAATGACAGGGACCCGGCTCAGCGGTGGGACCTTAGAGACAGGGGTCAAGCCCACAGTGCAGGGCTCACGATGAGTACAAAAGGTGACGGAGAGGCCTAAGGAAAGCCTGCTGGCAAAACTTTAGAACCGAACTTGTTAAGCAGATGCTGCAGTTTTCTTCCGTACAGCTGAGCAGGTCTTTCCGAGCCTGGAAGACACCGGGGCAGGAAAAGGTGGCAAAGGACCCAGGGCAGCCTATGTCCCACGCTATTCAAGAGCCTCGCAGACACTCACGCTCGGGCAGGTCTGTGGTGGAGGCCCGCCCACCCCGCTGCCGATCCAGGCCCCGGACGGTGAGGGGGAGAAACGCGGCCCCCACCGACTCTCACTGCGCTCACGCGCCAGGAGCAGCAGCAGGGCTGAGGGGCAGACAAAACCCAAGTCATCACAGAAGCCCAGCGCGACCCACGGCAGGCAGCAGCAAGGTGACAGACAAGGGGAGTGAGCGCCACAGGGGTAGAGAGTGGGGGCTGTCAGGGAGAGGCAGTGGGAATCAGGCAGAGAGAAGACAGAAAAGCCTAGAACGTGAAGGGCAGCGGGGCTGGGTGAGGAGCCAGGCGGCGAGAGAGATAAAGTCCAGACTCCTCGCTTGGCTTCCAGAGGCTTCCACGGTCCCGACCAAGCCTTCGTTCACAGCCTCATCTCCGAGGGGCCCTCCAGAAAGAAAACCTTCTCCCAGCCACTTGCTTCTGGCTCTGCTCCAAACACACAGGCCCATCCTCCCCTGACACTCCCAGCGGGACAGCCCTTCTGGCACCTTCCTGCCTCCCACCCCCACCACACGCTACTCTGCCCGCGGTCGGCCCTCCCCCGAGAGTTACCAGGGTGGGAAAGAGAGGGGGCGATGGCCACAGGCAAGGTCATTTTCTAGGCTTCCTCCTAGACCAAAGTGCTGCAGTCATGGCCTCTCCCCTCCACGAGTGGCCATGACCCCCCCATGAGTGGCCGTGGTCTACGAAAGTGTTTCTGTTTTAATTTTTTTTTTTTTTAATAACTTCTATTGGAGCACAGCTGGCTTACAAAGTTGTGTCCGTTTCGGGAGTACAGCACAGGGCCATCTACCCGGTACCGCGTAAGAACCCACAGGGGAAGGGATCTGAAAAGGAACGGACACAGGGACACGTACAACTGACCCAGCCTGCTGGACACTAGTGCTTCTTCAACTTGACCGTACATTCAAGTCACCAGGGATCGGCTACCGTGTGGGTTCTGATTAGGTAGGTGTGAGGCGGGGCCTGAGATTCTGCATTTCAGACGGAGTTCCCGGGGGGGGGCCACGTGCCTGGTCCAGGGTCCACAGTGAGTGGCGAGGGACCGGCGACACAGACGGACGTGGCCCCAAGGAAGCCACACAATTCTTCTCACTTAGGACCTGGAGTGCAGACGGTGAGGGACATAATCACCTGCGGGTGTTCGGCTCTGGGGCCCCGGGGGTGACACATGAAGCACCAGGTTGGTGGCCACTGGGAGCCAGAAGCAAAAAGGAGGAAGCTGGGCCGGATGAGCAGGCGGAGGGCGGGCGTGAGGCCAGGTGGCCCCTGACGGCCCCGGAGGCCCTTGAGTTTCTGCTCCAGGAGCCTGTGTATTGGCAGGTCCCTAAAATACACGCTTTGGGAGTTCCTGTCGTGGCTCAGTGGTTAACAAACCCGACTAGCAATCATGAGGACGCGGGTTCGATCCCTGGCCTCACTCAGCGGGTTAAGGATCCAGCATTGCCATGAGCTGTGGTGTAGGTGCAAATGTGGCTTGGATCCCACGTTGCTGTGGCTGTGGTATAGGCTGGCAGCTGTAGCTCCAATTCGACCCCTAGCCTGGGAACCTCCCCATGCCATGGGTGCAGCCTCTGAAAAGACAAAAAAAAAAAAAAAAAACACACACACTCTGGCCCAGCTTCTCATGAGCCAGCCTCAGAGAAACTGCAAGAGCCTGGACCAGACTGAGTCTAGGGGTTATCTACAAAGGCCTGCAAACTCACCATCTGATTGTGACTGAGCCAGTCAGGTGAGAATGCTATTTTATTCATTCATTCATTTTTTTTTTTTTTTTTTACAGCTGCACCAGCGGCACATGGAGGTTCCCAGGCTAGGGGTCAAATCGGAGCTGTGGCTGCCGGCCTACACCACAGCCACAGCAACAACAGATCTGAGCCACATCCGCAAACCACGCCGCAGCTTGCATCAAAGACCAGGTCCTTAACCCACTGATCGAGGCCAGGGATCAAACCCGCATCCTCACGGAGACTAGCCGGGTTCTGGATCTGCTGAGCCACAACTCCTACCACTTTATTCAAAGAAGAAGCTTAGTGCAGAGACACATTCAAAGATGTCGAAGTGTTTGAGGGTGGCTAACAGTGTTAAGAAAAGACAACAGTCAAAGGTTCCTACCGCGCACGTTTTCCTCTGCCTGAAATAATCCACTTTATCTCTTATCATTGTTAGATAAATAAGAAACAGCCACCCCTTCTACCTGGAAAGGGGAAATATCAGCGGGGATCTGAATTCCCGCTGGGGGTCAGGCGCTCGTGAGGCAGTGCACAGACCGAGAAAAGTAAGCTAAACTACCCGGCCCTGAAGAAACGCAGACCAGACACGGGAGACACACAAAACGAAAATAATTACAAAAACGCCTTCAGAGATGCCATGATAAAAGCCAGTGCCAACAGAGAAAATGAACTTTTTTACCTGTAACTTCAAGCATTTCACTTTTTCTGCAATTGTTGTGAGTATATTACCTTTTGTGATGAGTTTTCGTTGTTCAGCTCACTTAAACCATAAACTGGAGTGAAAAAATGTGTTTAAATCGGAAATTTTTAAAAATCAGAAAGACCGGGAGTCAGGAGACTCTTAAAGGCTTATGCGGTCCATTCACCTGCTCAAAATTAGGACCACACCTTCGACAGCCCAGACAGATGTGTGCTTTTTTTTTTTTAAAGCCAGATTATACTTTAATCCATTAAGTACAGACAGTTTCAACCTGACTGCACTTAAATCAGCCTTTTCTGTTTTAGCCAACATTTAAAAACTATCTGCATCCCAACAGCCTAATTTTTTTTTCAACTTTAATTAAAGACCATTTAGACAAGCAACCAACTTTTGTTTTTCCCTGGGGTGTAGCTTAGAACAGATTTTTATGTAATTGCTAATAATGACTAGGCAAAAGCAGGGAAGGAGTGCAGGATAAAACAGTAAAGAGCAGAGGCTTGTGTAAAATGTTCCAGTCACTGGGGGGTCCCATTATGGTGCAGCAGAAACGAACCCGACTAAGAACCATGAGATTGCAGGTTCGATCCCTGGCATCACTCAGCGGGTTAAGGATCCGGCGTTACCGTGAGCTGTGGTGTAGTTTGCAGATGCGGCTTGTACCTGGTGTTGTTGTGGCTGTGACATAGGCCGGGGGCTACAGCTCCGATTCGACCCCTAGTCTGGGAACCTCCATATGACACAGGTAAAAAAAAATGTTCTAGTCACTGGATTCAAAGTTTCCGAAACAGGAAAACAGACATTTTCTAGCCCAAACTGTATCCTAATACCACACCATGTTTAATTTTCACCTTTGTAAAGGAGTTTATACTTGCCATATGGTATTAAAATTTTATCAGTTATCTTTTTTGCAACTGATCTCCCTATAAAGGTTAGAGGAAAATGAAAAAGCAGCAACTGTAGCATTAAATACAAGCTTCAAGAGTTTGAGGAGTTCCCGTCGTGGCTCAGTGGTTAACGAATCCAACTAGGAACCATGAGGTTGTGGGTTCGATCCCTGGCCTCGATTAGTGGGTTAAGGATCTGGCGTTGCCGTGAGCTGTGGTGAAAGTCACAGATGCGGCTTGGATCTGGTGTTGCTGTGGCTGTGGTATAGGCTGGCAGCTGTAGTTTCAATTAGACCCCAAGCCTGGGAACCTCCATATGCCGTGGGTGCAGCCCTAGATAAGGCAAAAAGACAAAAAAAAAGTTTAACTGAAAAAAAATTACATTTGAGAATCTTCATTTTTATGGAGTTCCCTGGTAGCCTAGTGGTTAGGGATCAGTGTTGTCACTGCTGCAGCTCGGGTTCAATCTCTGACCCAGGAACATCCGAATACCACGGGTGCAGCCAAAAAAAAAAAGAAGAAAGCAAGCAAATTAATCTGTTCATCCCTAAAAACATACAGCGCACTGGCCTGGGGGAAGGCCCAGCGTTAGGAGGTGAGAGGGTGAGAGAAACAGGAGTTCACAGGCACCTAGAGTTTGCAATGGCATTTTAATCTCTGCTCCAAATCACCAACCTAAATACCAAAAACAGTCCTCGAAATGGTCAGGCAACCATGAAAAGCTGGCTAACTTCCTTCCCAAACAGATAACCACAGCCCGGTACCAGCGGCCCAGAGGAAAGGCACCCTCTGGGCTCCCGCCTGCGTCAGTCCTTCAGCCGCCTCCGTGCCCTGCCGCCCCGCCCCACCCCGGCCTCCCTGCCTTCCCGCTCCGACACCCGGGGCCAGCGTCCACCTGGCTCCCCCCGCCCTGGGATGGCTCTCCTCCGGTCCCTTCCAGGCCGACGCTCGTACCAAGCCAGTCTACGCTGCAGCAACGACCCCCCCACAGCCCAAGTGGCTGAAAATAACAAAGCTGATTTCTTGCTCATGTCGCTGAACAGCTGTGTGGCTGTGGGCACCTGACTCAGGCTCTCTGACCTCAGTTTCATCATCTGCGAAATGGGGGAAATAACACCAAGAGGGTTAAGTGAGTTCAGAGATAAGGGCTGAGACCTAAGTACTCGGTAAAGGGCTATTATTATTGCTGTTGTTGTTGCTGCTGCTCCCGGGGAGCTTCTGCTGACACCCAAGCCTTAGTGCCCACACCCTGCTGAGCTCTGACCGCACCACACGGTTCAGCTTATCACCCATGCGCCCCACGTGAGAGCAGATGCCACCTGAGAATAAGAATTGCAGCGAACTCACTTTTTCAACCCAAGAGCTTAACAGAAGAGGCCGGCCCCACAGTTGACACCAGGAGATGCTTGCAAAGACGACGGGGATAACGCGGACCAGTAGCCTGGGTTGCGTGAATAAACCCACCGGGAGCCCCGCGGTCACAAAGACACGGTCCCAAGGCATCTGGCCGGCAAGACACCCGAGACACACGAAGAGGAGCCGAAACGCCACCTGAAGATGGAAAGACTGACAGTCTTTCAAGGCCCCGGACCAGGCCACACACGAGCAGGGCCTCCGGGACACAGGGGACGTGGACCCGTCGGCACAAGCCGTCCCCACTGCGGGAAACGAGCAGCCCAAAGACCTCACCCTGGTCCTCCGTCCTGGAGGCTGGATGACACGGGGGAGCTGAGGTGATGAAAACGTACTCCCCAGACGGCACGGTCCTCTTTCTACCTTCTAGCATCTTCCTCCGGGCTCTGAGTTACTTAAGGGCTGGGGTCACTTCTTTCACTTCCTTCTCTCCTGCACTAAGCAGGGCGCTTGGCACACAGTGTGCTCCTAATAAATATTTGTTTCTCTGGCAATACAGGTTTTCGAGTTACCTCCAAAGACATAAAATACACTGCCTTTAGATAAGAATGTTGCTTCTACCTGAGAAGAATGGCTAAACTGCATTAGATCTTGGGAATGCTGTCAAGCCTTAAATCTCTTCTTTTTGGGATATGTACGAATCCTACTGTCATGATTTATAAGTCCATAAAAGCCATATATTTACTGGGCGGAGCAGACAGAAAGCCTGGAATGCATAACAGCATGAGAATTCTTGCTATAAAGATTACTGATGCCTCGGGCTTTTAACAAACGAGATGTCACATGAAGCTGTACATCAGGAGTTTGGCCTAAATATAAAACATTACACACCGCTCTATCAACCCCACTTGAAATTATAGCTCCTGGCACTGTGCCGGGAGTGTGGAGGCCTGAGTGCACGCGCAAGCACCCACGCCCGTGTGTGTTCAAATTAACACCTGGCAACCTAAAAGCAACATCTTAGAGATAATTGTCAGCGCGTGAAACAACGCGCTGAGGATTTCCAAGGCTGCAAACGGGCACAAGAACACGTCCAGAGCAAGCTTGAGATTCGGTGGGACATTCTGCCGAAACTTCAGTTTTTCCAGATCAGTACATTGAATCTCTGAGGTTCTGAACCAGAAATCACAATGTACAGCACCAAAGGGGCTGCACCTGCAACCAGGAACGTGTAATTTCATAAAACTGAAACTGGTTTCTCTGTGCTTTCCCCCAAGTTCAAAGTGGCCAGAAAGCCAGCAGTACTGCACGCAGATGCTTTGAGGTCCAGGTAACTCTCCAAACAGCCCTACTATGGCTACTGCAGACCTACTTTGCACACGAGGGAGGTGCAGAAGCACTGGGAGCTCAGGATGATGGGGGCAGGGCAGGGCTGGGAGGCTGATGCAGGCTGGGGTCCCCTAACCCTGCCCACGGATGGCACTGTTCTGGGGACAAAGAGCTAAGCCACTCTCTGCTGTACAAACTTTCAGGTATCGGAGTTCCCCTCGTGGTGCAGCGGAAATGAATCTGAATGGTATCCATGGAGACACAAGTTCGATCCCTGGCCTGGCTCAGCGGGTTAAGGATCTGGCATTGCTATGAGCTGTGGTGTAGGTCGCAGACACAGATCAGATCCCGCGTGGCTGTGGCTGTGGTGTAGGCCGGCAGCTGCAGCTCCAATTCGACCCTTAGCCTGGGAATCTCCATGTGCCGCGGGTGCGCCCCTAAAAAGACAAAAAACAAAAAAACAAAAAACCTTTGAGATATCAACTCTGGTCTGACTTTCTGCATCTTATCGCAAAGACTGAACTTGTGTTTTCTTCTCTTTTACAAATATAAACAAAACTAATAAATAGTATACACAGAAGTCTAACACGGGCTAACTTAATAACTGCAGCTTAAATGAGTATGCTTGATGGAAGAATGCATCAGTGCTTAATTTTCTAATAAAGGCCAAGCTGAATTCTTTATAAAAACGATAAAAGAGAAGAACACTTACAAGAGAATAAAGTATCAATTAATTTGCATGAGAATTCTTTGTCACAATTTTGACATTCACTAAAATTTTAAAAGCAATCTGACATCCTAAAAATTCCCTGAATCCTGGGGGCATGTGAACAAAGTTCTTTTTTTCCCCTCCTATCCCTATTTACTGATGCTGTACCAACAGTCTTTCTCTAAAATTGCCAGAAGTGATTTTTCAAGATTAAAAACAAATCCGTCTTCGACACAGTACAGAAAGCCCTGACTTCTTTCTCTCTTCGAAGCACTCAATGAAACATCCACCCTCCCTCAGGAACAGCTTCTCCAGGGGCCCTGGAGGGGAAAATTCTCGATCCAACTAAATTAAGGGTGGTCAGGGTGCCCACCGCTACTCGTGGGCATTTTAAAAAACAGCTGGTACGGCCCCTCTCTGCACGAGCTAGGAAATATTTTTGTTTGGCTGGGCTGGGTTTTGCTTGGGAACGGGGGTGGGGGTGGTGGTGGTGGATTTAGCTGAAAGCTGCCAGGGCTGAAATTCCAGCAGGCAGGGGACACGCCTTGGCCCTCCCTGCTCCCAGAGGCCTGCCAGGCGGATTTTTCTGTCAGTGCCCCCCTCTAGCAGCTCCCAGCTCGGGCGGCCCAGCCAAGCCTCCTCCACACCCGCGCCCCTGGGCCGTCCAGGGCACAGCGGCAGGTGCGGCCCAGGAAGGAGGCGGGCGTGGTCTCCCCAGGAAGCACCCGAACCCAGGCTTCTCATCTCAGCCAGGACCCTCTGCCTCCACCTTCGTGCGCTGATTGGGCCTGCAAGGATGACAACGCAACCACAACACCGCTCCGGTCCCAGCTGTGTTGTGGAAATGACTTACCTTTAAGGCTTCCGGTTGGGTTTTTCCATTGGGTGAATTCAACACTGTCAGTCGTACCAAGTAAACTTCCAGGAGTCGTTCCCAGACTCACGTTTCAACCAACTGTGTCAGTGTCGGAGAGGAACGCAAGCCAAGGGCAGCTTGGGGAGGGACTTGTAACACAAGAGGGCAACGCTACCAAGAGCCAACCCGAAAAGGACAGTCACACCCTCCCCCCCGCGTCGCCCACCCCCCCAAGCACCCTCTGATCAGCTGTCCCGGCTCACAGCGGGACAAGGGTTCCTGCGAGTCTCAGCAGAGGGGCTGAGAGGGTACTCAGAATCTTTCCAAAAAACCTTAGCCAAACAAAACCCGGAAATACCCTTTAAGAAGTTCATCCGAGCTACTCAGCTATCTTCTTTTAATGCTAATAGTTTATTATTTCTGCATGATTACAGCAGACAGGTTCTCTCTGCTTACATGGGTATATGTGTGTACAAATGGAGATGCGTGTGTGTGTGTGTGTGTGTGTGTGTATACAGTTATACGTGGACAGACATTTTACTTTTTTTGTCTTTTTAGGGCCGTACCTGCCACATATGGAAGTTCCCAGGCTAGGGGTAGAATCGGAGCTGCAGCTGCCGGCCTGCACCACAGCCACAGCCACAGCTATGTGGGATCCAAGCCGCATCTGCAATTTACACCACAGCTTGTGGCAATGACAGATCCTTAAGCCACGGAGCAAGGCCAGGGACTGAACCTACCTCCTCACGGATACTAGTCGGATTCTTAACCCACTGAGCCACAACGGGAGCTCTGACATTTTCTTTAACAAAGGTATATTTTTGGCAATGTCATCTTTCAAGACTATACTCAGAATATTAACTACTTAAAAACAGACTGGATAGGAGTTCCCTTTGTGGCTCAGTGGTTAACGAATCCGACTAGGAACCATGAGGTTGCAGGTTCGATCCCTGGACTTGCTCAGTGGGTTAAGGATCCGGCGTTGCCGTGAGCTGTGGTGTAGGTCGCAGACGCGGCTCGGATCTGGCGTCACTGTGTCTCTGTCATAGGTCGGCGGCAACAGCTCCAATTAGACCCCTAGCCTGGGAATCTCCACATGCCGCAGGTACAGTCCTAAAAAAAAAAAGAAAAAAAAGGCTGGATAAGCAAAGAGAATCTTTTCTACACTGGGAACCTGCAAGACTGATATTGGATATTCTGCATATGCACTGATTTACAAAATAGAAAGAGAGTCTGCGATCATAAAGAGAAACTGGAATCACCGTGTCTTTGTAATGCTGTCCCTGCAGACAACAGAGATGCGGCCAACACGGAGTCTGCGCCAAATGCACAGGAAGGAGCAGGCAGTTTGGGCGGCCGTGGCTCCCGGTCCAGAGTGAGGGTCTGGAACCCCGCCGCCCCGGTTCTGCGGTTCCTCCGTGGACCGGCCATGTGTGACCTTCCGCAAGTCACTTGACCCTGATGGGCCTGAGTTTACAGCTTTGTAAGATGAGGATAACAACGTCACCTACCCTAGGAAACTCTTGGGGATAAACGCACGGGCGTGTGTAAAGCTCTTGGAAGACATCTGTCACAGGGAGTCCCCACAAGGCTGGCTTCTGTCACTGTGGCGGCTTTGCTATTATTCATTCTAGGACTTTACTTTCCCAGAGTCTTAAGGTTTAAAATTTTACTTCTCCAAATCGAAATAAGTGGCCCAGCCACATTTTCTGTCTCCAAAGAGAAGGCAGGTGCTTCCCAATGTAGACGATTTATCGCCACCAGAAGCGTAGAGAATCTAAGCGAGGAAGGGACCCTGGTGACTGACCTCAGGGCGGAGGGAGGCCTGGCCTCTCCTAAACCACAGCGTGGAGTCTGCTCGCAAGCAAAGATGGAAATACATCACACAAATATGTCAAAAATGCCTCCTCTCCAAGGAGCAGCTGCGTTGTAGGCTACATCTGACCTGGAGGAAAGGCAAGGTGACACTGGAACTTTCAGGATGACCATAAGCGGGTGGATGGAGGTCACGGGGCCCCAGCCACCGCCACCCACCAGGAAGGCAGCCCCGCAGGCGCTGTCAGTGCTGTGCAGGCACCAGCATTCCCAAGGGGGACTGGAGCGACCTGCTCCAAGCGCTGACCTGGCCTCTTTTCCGGGGCCCGGCACCCAGGACTCCGCGCTTCAGGACGCTGCCCTGTGGGAGCCAGCAAGACAGTCCTGGTGCAGGCGGCGGGTGAGCGTCTGGCAGCTCCCAGATGGAGGCGGTGGGCACAACACCTGCCCCTCCTTGGCCCACTCCTGTTCCTGGAGCTGCGTCCTCACCAGCCCGGTCTGAGCGACTGAGGTTCCGCCTGAGGGCCACGGCTTCCCCACCTTCTGGGACGACCCGGAGCCGGGCCTTCCTGCCTGGCACTCAAACAGCAGAAGGACAGGGTGGGACATGGGCTTTGGAGCCAAAGGGGACAAAATAAAACACCTCCCCGGAACACCCCCTCAGGCACACACAGGAGGCCCACACAAAGGGCAGCCATTCATGCCAGCGGCATGAATAACAACTGAATCCTGAGAACGAACGTGCGAGGCCAGTGATATTATCTCATTTTATAGATGAAGAAACTCAGACTCTGAGAAGCAGCAGGTACCACGGCTGCCTTCTTATTAGCATGTTTAAAAAAATGGAATTTAAACTTCCTTTCTCCCTAAATCAAACTATTGCCTTTGGAGGGGATAAGCAATGAGATTCTGCTGAACAGCACTGGGAACTCTGCCCAATCACTTAGGATGGAGCACGATGGAGGATGATGCAAGAAAAAGAACGTATATACGTACGTGTGACGGGGTCACCTTGCTGTGCAGTAGAAAATTGACAGATGGAGTTCCCGTCATGGTACAGGGGAAACGAATCTGACTGGGAACCATGAGGTTGTGGGTTCGATCCCTGGCCTTGCTCAGTGGGTTAAGGATCTGGCGTTGCCGTGAGCTGAGACGTGGCTTGGATCCACCACTACAGTGGCTATGGCTCAGGCTGGCAGATTAGACCTCTAGCCTGGGAACCACCATATGCTGCAGATGCGGCCCTAAAAGAAAAAGACAAAAGACAAGAAAATTGACAGAACACTGTAAACCAGCAATACTGGAAATAATAAAAGTCATTTAAAATTTTTAAAAAATTCCTATATATTATGCTGAAGGTAAGACTGTAATAAAGCTGGAAGCAGGGGTCCTGGGGGGCAGCGGGGTGGGGCGTTTAACAAACACCTGCCTGGGCTGGCTCCCAGCAGCTCCACTTGGCTGACAAGACTCACTTTTGTGACTAAGCCCTGGAGGGCCCAGGGCACCCCGGTGACATCCGGCCACTGGGCTGCATCACCCACAACACAAGGAGCAAAAAGCGGGTGAGGCGGACAGCGGTGGAGGGATCCGGGATCCAGCCGGGACGAAGCCCCTGGAGGCTGTGGGGTTTCAGGAGCAGCGTGGAGGGTACAAGGCAGGTGGCCTGGAGCCCACGAGGGCAGTGACAAGGGAACAAAAGACTGCAGTCTAGAACGAGGCCCCAGGCCAGGCTGCCACTTCATGAGAGACTTTGTCCACTAGCTTAGTGAGGCTTGTGTTTGCCCAGAGCTCTGGGGGGGTGGGGGGGGGGTGGGGACTGCTACCATTGGGTCCCAGATCCAGATACAGACGGTCCGTGTCATACTAGAATCCCTGGTCAAGAAGAGACACTAATAGGAGTTCCCGTTGTGGCTCAGTGGTAACAGACCTGACTTGCAACCATGCGGATGCGGGTCCAGTTGAGGATCCCTGGCCTCACTCAGTGGGTTAAAGGATCCAGTGCTGCTGTGAGCTGTGGTGTAGGCCACAGATGCGGCTCGAAGCTGACGTTGCTGTGGCTGTGGTGTAGGCCAGCAGCTGTAGCTTCAATTCAAACCCTAGCCTGGGAACTTCTACATACCGTGGGCGCGGCCCTGAAGAGCAAAAAAAGAGACCTTAGTAGAAACACTGGGACTCCCAGGACTCCAGGAAATGAAAGCAAAAGCAAACTGCTGAGTGAGAACAAGTCCACACAACCCGGGGACTGTGGGACAGAAAATAATTACCCTCAGGAAGATGAGGCTGCATTAAAACAACAGCAACAAACGACTGGGGGAAAGACCTGGGACGGGGAGATGGAGGAGAGAGCAATGAGGGTTGACAAAGGACAGAAATTACACCCCAAGGACGAGAAGTGATAAAAACAAGGGAAAATAAGCATGGCTGAAAACCAAACACACACAGAGCTCACAATGAGAGAAGCAGCAAGCGCGTCTGAAAAAGAACAGATCGTTTTTTGAAATGAAGAGGTTTTAATGAATCTACCAAGACAAACAACGCTGAGACTCGCAGCTGCACCCGTGGTGCTCAGAGCCCATCGGCAGGCAAACAGAGGCCAGCACAGCCTGGCCGGCCAGTCCCCTCCTCTCCAGGCCGTCCCCCGCCACCCCGCCATCCCAGCCGGGGCCTGCTTAGGTCCAGCACGGGGCAGGTGCACCCCTTCACCTGCTCATAGGTGCTACTCCACCTGCAAAGCCAACCCTCCCCTCCGCCCGCCTCTTCCACGCTCATCCTTTAAGGCCTAGAGCCAGGGGCTCCTCCCGAAGCTCAGAGTGGGCCATCTCTGCCAGCACTCAGAACGTTTCTACCGCTCATCCTGGATACTTGTCACACGCCGCTTACTCTATTTTCACACCTGTCTCCCCCATTACAGTGTGAATTCCTTGAGAGTCAGCCCTGGGCCAAATCCCCTTCGGCACCCCACCCCATGCCCAGAGTACCGGCTGGGAGGCGGCATATGGCAGACAACAGATTTGTTGAGCCGAACGAACAGCTCTTGCCACGATTGCCAAAGAGCGTGTTCATTCATATCTGGAGTCAAAATTACTCCCGATTTTACTCTCAAACTGCAATACAGCAGCAGATTAGGATTCAAGCTAAATTCCACAGCTTGAGACGAAATAGCACTCTCAGTCCATCAGAATGTGATGGGTCTGAAATTAAATTCTATCAGAACAAGATAAGCAGTGGGCTTTTAAAGGGGGGAGGGGAGAGCTCTAACAGAAGACTTCAAATGTGGATGAAAAAAGGCTTTGTACAGGAACACGACTTTGATCCTCTTAATGTTCAGTTGCTGCCAGGGGGGGAAAAAAAAACCCACCAAAATATGCTAAAGATCAAAACTGTTTTAGATGTGTGACAGACAGTTCCATTGCATATTTTCAGAAAAAGAGAGGGCTCTCTATTATTTGAAATAAGGGCACTTTTCTCATTTAGCAAAGAAATGAAGCCTGGGGAGAGAAAATGAAATTTTACCACATGTCAAAAATACACAGATCTTATTAAGTTGAGATACGTAATGGAAATCATGCACTCGGCAAAAAGTAACGAACCCAAATCAGTGACTCTGAACGCCTATTCCTCTCAATACTCAACACCCTGGAAAAATAACCTTTATGACTTTCTGTGCCTTCTCTGTCTCTTACACACGTCCCCTCCCTAACCACTTCCATCCCAGCTATTACGTGTTGGCACAATTATCCAGATCCTATGCCGATGTTTTACTTTTTAAAATCCTTCCATTAAAAATTATAATTGAAGGAGCTCCCTCATGGCTCAGCAGGTTAAGGACCTGGCATTGTCACTACCATGGCTTGGGTTATTGCTGTAGCTCGGGAGCTTCCACTTGCCACAGGTCTGGCCCAAAAAATACACACAAATTGAAAGTAAATTTATTAAAGCCCCCAGACCTTGGGCAGGAAGGGTCCAGAAGGTGTACCACTATGAAAGTATAACAAAGAAAGAACCACTTGGTCACTAGAGAACTCAGCATGCTCTCTTTCTTGTCACAGAGAAAACCAGAATTCTAGACTCATGCCCCTTTCCCTTCTTTCTTTCTGTCTTTTTTTTTTGGCCAGGGATTGAACCTGGGTCCTCATGGATACTAGCTGGGTTTGTTACCACTGAGTCACGATGGGAACTTCGCCCCTTTCCTTTCTTAATGGTATTTCCTTGTTGTTAAAGTGATTCATGGAGTTCCCGTTATGACTCAGCGGTTAACCAACCAGACTAGCATCCATGAGGATGACGGCTCAATCCCTGGCCTCGCTCAGGGGGTTAAGGATCTGGTGTTGCCATGAGCTGTGGTGTAGGTCACACACGCGGCTCGGATCCTGCATTGCTGTAGCTGTGGTGTAGGCCGGCGGCTACAGTTCTGATTCAACCCCTAGCCTGGTAACTTCCATATGCTGCAGGTGTGGCCCTAAAAAGACAAAATAATAATAAAAAAAAAAGGGATTCATGTTCACTACAAAGACTACAAAAGGTATAGTGGGAGAAAGAAACCAATCTACCAGCCAGAGGCACTGCTATTAATGCTGCAGTGTATTTCTTTGGGGTCGTTTTGCCAGGCACGCACGTATTTCGGTGGGTGTACAAAGGACAGAGACACAAACATATAAAAGCAGGGGTGTGGGAGATCCTGTGTGGTGTCCTGCTTTGAGTTCCCAGGGACCATGATGTCACAAGTACAGGATCAGTCCAGCAGGTGCCTTCCAAAATACCCGCTGCCTACCACATTACCTTAATTTATGGAAACTTTCCAGCTGATGGGAAAGGAGACTGCTGCCAGTATTCTCCACGATGCTGAAGCTGGTGCCAGCTCAACATGGCTGATGGTGACGTGGTATTACCGCACGTCTTACGTGGACTGATCTTTGCCGTCAGCGCTAACGTGACCTGTCTCTGGCTGAGCTGCAGAGACTAAATACTTTGTTCAGGGTCACCCCGCTACTACCTAGCAGCACCCAGGTTTAAGCCTAGTTAGGCTGGTTTGAGCCTGAGTTTCTCATTTATTTATAGTCAAATACAAGATCATTGTCATGATTTCTAAATCCACAAAATATCCTTGGTTATTCTGGAAAAGAAAATCAACTAAGTACTTTCCAGATTTCTAAGGCTCCATCTTGAACATTTTTCTCTTTAATCAACTCCAAATTCATTTTGGTGTTTATTCTGGTTGACATTAGCTTTTTCCAAACAGTAAACCAATTATCGTTAGTTCACTTTTTTTTGGGCCACCCCATGGCATATGGAAGTTCCTAGGTCACCATCAGATCCGAGCCGTAGTTGTGACCTGCTGGGCTGGGCCAGGGACCGAAACTGCATCCCAGTGCTCCAGAGACACTGCCGGTCCTGTTACACCACAGCGGGAACTCCTCCTGGTTCACTTTTAAAACAAAATTTCCTTTTCCCGCTGGGATTCTGGGCTACCCTATTTTGTCACACTGTCATTTCTCAGCGGTCTGTTTCTAAAAGGCGCTGTCTTCCACTAACTTATACACTTTGTATGCTGTTGACTATTTCAAGTGTGTTTTAATACCGTTAGGATAATCCCAGTTATGTTCATTTTTCGATCAAAGTTCTGGGTTCCCCTCTCAGTGGGAGTGTAATTGGCCTACCGATAAACAAATCAATGAGTCTTTGTAATATTCCATATTTCCATCCAGGAGCAAAGTACATCTCTCAGTTTATGTGGCTGCTTTTCCCCTTACCTAAGTCTCAGGCACTTCTTGTTACATTTACTGCAAAATAATTGGTTTTTATTTTTATTATTTTATTTTCTTTTGCTTTTTAGGGCGCACCCGTGACATATGGAGATTCCCAGGCTAGGGGTCCAATCAGAGCTACGGCTGCCAGCCTGCACCACAGCCACGGCAATGCAGGATCCGAGCCATGTCTGCGACCTACACCACAGCTCACACCAATGCCAGATCCTTAGCCCACTGAGCGAGTCCAGGGATCCAACCCGCGTCCTCATGGTTCCTAGTCGGATTCGTTTCTGCTGCACCACAAAGGGAACTCTGAAATAATTGTTTTTACTGTTAAACACAAATCCGTTTAAGACCCCTGCTGTCTAGAAATTGATGGCAGGGCATAAGGAAGAAAACTGGACCCAGGCCTTCACAAACCACTGCATCACCACAGGCAAATGACTTCCCCACTGTCACCCTTTCAGAATCTAGCATGTGTGTAAACTAAGCCTCTGAGAAATAGGCATGTCCTTGAAATGCCGTTTTCTACACGCATCTCAAGGAGGCCACAGGCTACCAGAAGGCTTCAGACTGTAAGGACAACAGTTCAGCCAGAACTAAGGAAGGTGACCGGTGCCAAGAAAAAGTCAGCCCCGCCCGTGCCCTCTGACCAAAGGGGCCCCCCTCTTCAGGACTCACACGCTGGCCCAAGATTTCAAATGTCTCTTTCTCCAGCAGATGCGGACGCCATGACGACAGCTGGAGGGTGTGGGTCTGGAAGTCGCAAGTCAACCTGCTGCTGCTCCAAGCATTCTGCTTCTTCCTCAAATACCCAAGCTTCGACTACCCAGTGAAATGGGGTGCTCGCCCGCAGCCCCTTAGCGCCTCCGGACGCACGCTAGGCCCGCGGCAGGTGTTCAGCCGGACACGGTGTGTCCGCCTCCAGGGCTAGGGAGGAAGACACTGGTGGGATCGGGGCGGAGGCTCCAACGGGCCTCCCCCAGGAGCAGTAACAGACAGCAGCAGACTGCGAGATTTCATTTACGTATTCTTATGTTTGGGATGACTCTTCCTCTTAAATAATGTGACGCCTTTTCCACCAAAGAACAAGCTCTTCTGTCTACCAGAGACAGAAAAGGGTGTGTGGGTCTTGGAAAAGAACCGATTTCCAGCCGCAACACACGAAACCATGCTATGTGTCCTCCAGATAGGCATTTCAATTTCACTTACTGTCACAGGAACTCTAAGTTCGGGAAACTAATGGTGACAGTTTGATTTATGAATTTTGACGTATTTCTTGAACGGGGATTACGTGACAAAGAAGTGGAATTCTCAGCAAGCCAGCTCTTGCCTCCACGTTCAGTCTTCAAATCAGTACGCTGGGATCCTGAGCAACGTGTTGCAGACAGAGGAGAAAAACACCCTCTCCCTGAGACGGGCCCCTGCACCTCAGCACACGCTCGGAGCTGAGCGGGAACACGGTTGGTTTCCGCACAGAAAGCACTGCAGGTCTTTCCCAGACAACAGCAGCAGAGAGATTCAACTCCAGAAGCATTTATGGTCAAACCGAAGAGGAAAAAAAAAAAAAAAA
Organism: Catagonus wagneri; assembly: GCA_004024745.2. Lineage (NCBI taxonomy): Eukaryota > Metazoa > Chordata > Mammalia > Artiodactyla > Tayassuidae > Catagonus > Catagonus wagneri. The sequence continues at coordinate 331,767 of PVHT021183617.1, forward strand.
GGGAGATTCTCATCCTAAAAAGAAAGTTCTTCTATTAGCTTTCACTCTACCTCCTCTCAAAGGCCCAGCCCCGAGCAAAGTAATATAAACTCAGGATGCGGACCATGAGGGGTCCTTTAAACTTCTTAAATACCGTGAAATGTTGTCCACATCTTTCTAGTTAAATACATGCAACGGGCAGCCCCTGAAATGAGCTGGATCTGCTCTTTGCCAGTGAGGCCGGGGGTGGGGGTGGGGTGGGGGACGGTGGTACTAAGCAACACATCTACTCTGTTAGAGCCCTTCTAGAAGTATCCACATTTAATCCTTCCAATCTCATACGGTTAAGTGGAACCGTTTGCGTTGTATGCACGAAGAGGCTGAGATTCTGAAAGGTTAAGTCACTGGTCCAAATGTTCACAGCTCAAAGATGGTGAAATGCAGAGGCGAGTCTGGGCTTCTCCAAGTCTTGTCTGGGTTCTCGGCACTATTTCAAGCTTTCTGTCGGTTGCAAGGTCCCCCCACAAGCATCACACCTATCTGTGGATCCGTATCTCACCAGCTGAGGGAAGACCGAGGGGCCAGCACCAGGAGAACCCAATGCCAGGAGAACCCAACGCCGGGAGAACCCAGCGCCGGGAGAACCCAATGCCAGGACGTTTTCAACAGCCCGCCTGGAACTCCCCCATTAGTCAGGCATGGAGTTACGGTGTTAAAGTTTCCTGTAAAAACGGGACAGTGTGTGTGTGGCAAAGAGGACAGATTGGTCATTATCACCCAGGAAGACCCAGGGAAAGGGGCTTCATGAAAGACTATCAAGGGAGAAGCAAAGAAGAGTGGTGCTGAGGGAGGATGAGAAAGGAACTGGGCTTGCGAAAGCAAAACTCAGTGACCGAACCAGATTCTGCACGTGCCGCAGTTTTGCCAGTGGTCAGTTTATGTATGTAAACTATATGTACAAACGGTATCAAACTAAAGCCTCAGGTACCAAATGAAACAAACAGGATCAAACTAAACAAACAAACAGTATCAAACTAAAGCCTTATGTATCAAACGAAACAGCAAACAAATAAACAGCATCAAACTAAAGCCTTTATGTATCAGACTAAAGCCTTACTTAAAAACAAGAGCAGACATGGGCTGCAACAGGCACCAGAATTGACACCCAACAATATCTTTACATCTAGAGACTGAGCGCACCTAAAGCAGGCAGGTCAAGAGCAGACGGACAGAGCATAGAGGGTTTCGTATGAGAAGGGCTCCTCGTGCATGACCTTGGGTGCCAAAGGCCAAGTTAAGGTCAATGGGGCAAAGAAGGCAGGCTGGGAACCCTACCGTGGGCTGGCATAGACCCAGAAGGCAGATAAACGCTGGCCTTGTGTGAGGACAGAGCCAAAGCCGTGCCACCCCAACCCATTTTACCGCAGCACCAAGGAAGACACTAGCTCACACTTGCCGAGCATTAGTTTCTTTGCAGAACACTCCCTCAGTCAATTAACTGGGTAACTATGAAGTCAGCCAGCACTGCTGTACAAAGCCAACTAACCCCCACTAAGCACCACAACCTAAAGAAAATAATTAGGATATAGCAACAGATTTTTTTTTTTTTGGCTTCCTGATTTAACAGGCAAATGTGCTGCTTAAGAGCACTTTAAGTCGAAAGCAATCATTTTTAAAAAGGATAAAGAGCTTGCCCGCTCAGGGCTCCTCACTTTGAATGTGCAAAGCTCAAAGGTGGCCCTTGCCCTCCAAAAAAAAAGGGAGCTAAAACATAATCGTGTTGTGAATGCTTAACAATTACAAATTTAGTCTAAAACTTTAGGATGAATGGGAAAAAGCGCAATCAGATCTACAAAGCCTAGACTCTGGATTTTTAAAAAATTGTTTTAAATTACGTGCAAATATTATGCTATGCAGACGTCCTCACAGTCTAAAACGTAGATATGGTTCAGTCAAATAAAAATAAGGCAAATTACAACAAGTTAGAATATACTCAAATATTAACCTAAACGTAAAAGATGTTCAAAGCTAATTATAGAACCCAGAATTCAGAGGAAACCTTAATTTTTATTTGAAAAAGTTATTCTATGTCTTCTTACTACATGTCTTTGTTTGCAAATATAATCATGAAGTTTTATAGCAAAATTTAGGCTCCTTGAAGAAAAGGGCTGTGTCTTACTTGCTTTATAGTTTCGGCATATAAATCAGTGCTCACTATGAAGTGGACACAAATATTTTAACATAAGTTCTCATTCAAGAAAAACTTGTACTGAATGCTTACTGGGCAGCAGGTACCATTGAGACGCTGGGAAGTCAGACAAAGGGTAAAACACTTCAGTGAAAAACCTATCACCAAGATTTTCTTACTCATGTAAGTGAAAGCTACCTTCACAACAGGCAGTTGGAACTGGAGCGGCCAGTGTATTGTCTTTACACATTGAATTTTCCCATATAGAACGGGCTTCTTTGTAAAATGAAGTTATGCCTGTAATGAAAGCTTTAAGTGTGCATATGTTTGAACACATGGGATCAAGCACAAGAGTGGATGCCAGGAACCGTCTCTATCAGGAGGAGGGGGAGGAGAAACTGAACAGCACTGACGCGAAACCTTTGGCAGAATGGATTCCGCAGCCTAAGTGGCGATGGCCCGCCCTAGTCAATGTGATTTCTTCGGAGGGAAAAAGAACGCAGATGAACTAGATCACCTGCTTATCGACTGTGAAAAATGCATTTGGCATTTCCAAAAAACCTGCAAAAACCATGTCTGGTTTTTCTTCTAATAAAGCATTCACCTAAAGAGTTTATGATAAAAAAGAATGTATATTCTGATTTTTTTTTTTTTTTTGGTCTTTTTAGGGCCGCACTTGCAACATATGGAGGTTCCCGGGCTAGGGGTTGAATCGGAGCTACAGCCACCGGCCTGCACCACAGCCACAGGAATGCCAGATCCGAGCTACGCCTGTGACCTACACCACAGCTCATGGCAATGTTGGATCCTTAACCCACTGAGCAAGGCCAGGGATTGAACCTGTGTCCCCATGGATGCTAATCAGATTCGTTTCCGCTGGGCCACGACAAGAACTCCGAATTTTTTTTTGGATTTAATGTCCTGAAAATGTCAATTAAGTCTAACTTTTCTATTGTGCCATTTAGGATCTCTGCTGCCTTATTGATTTTCTGTCTAGAGGATCTGTCCATTGATGTGAGTTGGGTGTAATAAGGAAGACAAGAAGAATGGGGAAGAAAAAAGTAAACCATATATTCCTTATTCTAACAAAGCAGCAGCCAGACAATGCTTTCTTCATGTTCGCAGCATTAACACCTGCGTGTTTCTTGCAATAGAAACCAGAATAAAAATCTCTGTTTCAGGTCCACAAAGGTTTAAAAGTAAACTAACCACTACGGATGCAGCAAGAAAACACCATGTGAACGGAGCACACAACACAAAGGAAGAACAGAAGACACCAAGAATTTAAGAACATCTCCCCACTGGGACCCGGTCAAAGGAAGTCTAGGAATTCCTTTATGATTCCGGAAATACTGCAGTCCATCAGGTGCACAGACTCGAGTTCAAGATTCACGAAAGACTGGGGAAAACTAATTTCTGAGCAGACTTTCAAGCCAAGGCCAGGCGACCCGCCCCTTGAGTACAGCCCAAAGGCACACAGAGAGGAAGGTTACTGTCCGCCTGTGAGGACGGCGCTGGCAGCTCCCTGCTGGCATGGAGAAGGCCGCTCCTGCCCCTGGCACCGGGGACCGAGGGCTCACCCGCTCCTCCCCTAGCTTCTGTTGGAGCTGCTGGATCTCCCTCCCAAGGTGACTGTGGTTGCTCCAAAGCACGCAGCTGACGGAAGTTCCCATTCAATAAATGCTATGGCTGCATCTCTCTTAGTCTCTTAATCCCACCTAGCCTAACCAAGCCTTGGCTTTTTCATTTAGAGAAAGATACCATCTTTGCAGCCTTTTCCACAGAGTCGTCGTAAGGCCCCAAAGGACGAATGCAGATGAAAAGAACTTTGTAACAGGGAAAGGGTGCCATAACTAAAGGGGGTGCCATCCAGCAAGCGGGCACCGCACCCGATGCAATGAAGTTACACAGACAAGCACAGAGACCCGGCTGGGTTTAAAAGGCTTCTGATCAAACCTGAGAGCAATCAGGTTAGTGCACAAAGATTCTAATGCATGTAAGGAACTCCGGGATTCGGGCTCAAAGAAGCAAGAATGGTCCCTCCATGCTCCCAGCGTGAGCATCAGCACAGGGGACACCTATCTGTGTTACCCATCTAAGGAGTGCCAAGGCTGGGACCACCTAGGTTGGATGAACGCATGACTCAGAGACAGGGATGTGGGCAGCAAAGCGCGCCAGACTTGAACCAAGAATGGACCCAAGGATCCTGGCGAGCCTAGATTCACCAGCCTCCAGCATCTTCAGTCTCAAGTCATTGCAAAAATCTCTTTTGCAACCCCTTCCTGATAAGCTCCCAAATGAGAAGCACACGCTACAGGGGAGAAAACACAGGCCCAGGACTCAGAGCACACACGTCCAAAGTCTTCTCTAGACTCTGTGACTCACAGACTGATGGCTTCTTTCTCAGGTGTGGCCAGCAGCACCTGCTTTGCAGGGCTGATGCAAAAACTGGAGCTGGTAATGCAAGCAGCTCATTGAGCACAATGCTGGGACACAGCAGACACTAAATAAACCATCAGCCCCTTTTCTCTCTTGGTAAAGAATGAACTAATTTAGGCTCAATGATGCAAAAATCCCTTTTTTTTTTTCTTTTTTAAGTGCTGCACCAGCAGCATTTGGAGGTTCCCAGGCTAAGGGTCAAATTGGAGTTCTAGCTGCCGGCCTATACCACAGCCACAGCAACGCCAGATCCTTAATCCACTAAGCAGGGCCAGGGATCGAACCCGCATCCTCATGGATACTAGTCGGGTTCACTGACCACTGAGCCACAACGGGAACTCCTCAGATCCCCCCCGCCCCTTAACTCCTATCTTTAGTCTTAGATCAGAGAAAGGGCCAAATATCCCCTTAGGCCCCAATGTGCAGAGAAGTGGGACAGTCCATCCAGACAGCACACTGAAAATGACCAGCATGGCGATAAAGACCTGCTACACGATCACCCGTCTCTCCAGAACTCCAGCTAAGGTCTGCAAGTGCTAGTGCAGCCCATCCTCCGCGGCAGCAATGAGCAAAGGCTCCTGTCTGTAACACCCGGACCGAATCAGGATTTGGCTGCAAGAGCGTGATATTGTGCTTAGAGTCTTTGGGAGGAGAAGAAAAAAAAAATCCCACAGGTAATTCTTTCAGGTTCAGGCTTTTTGTTGGCATGGGGAAAAGGCAGGAGAAATACAGGCATTCTGATACTCAAAGAATGAACTCCTTCCTGGCGCCGAGTGTTTGCTCAGAGGTCAGCAGCACTATTAGCAACTGCACACGTGAAGGACACACCCCTGACGTCCCGCGAGCCCCAGCGCCTGTCCAGAGCGGCGCGTGGCCACCCTCCGTATTCACTCGTGGTGCAACACGATCCCGGCTTCAATGAGTTAGTTCCTAAGCCTTTTAAGGGTTACTCCATTTTCGTTCCTTGAAGAAGTCAATCCCAGTTAGCGACAAAAGGCAGTTAAACACCAGGAAACCGCCTCTTTTGTCCTCAAGAAAGGCGGTCTTGGTCATTAAGAAGGGCAAGTGTTTTATTCTCTACCAACTTTCTCTTCCAAAAAAAAAAGCCATTTTAGTAATTTTCCGAGAGTGGATTAGTGGTCTCCCACTCACCTGACGCAGACGAGGAGTCATAGAAATAAAACCCTGGGAAGGCAGACGCGGGCCCGTTCCCCGGGAAGCAGGTGGCCCCGGCCTCCCGCCATCTTTTTTTTGTCACCCTGTCACATCATCGAGATAACTATCCCTCAGCTCTCTAGCGCAAAAGAAGCTTCTGAGGGCGGACCGTTGAGTTTTCAGAGATTTAATATTGAAACCTTATGTTCATTTCAGGATATCTGGAAGAAAAGCTTATGATGCTATTACCCATAAATGGAAGACACAGGTGTCAGTTCAGGTTTGTTTTTTCTTAAGATAGCAATCAGTGGAGAGATTGGATTAAGATGGTGGAATAGAAGGACTGGAGCTCAACTTCTCTCCCAAAAAAAAACAAAACTACAACCAAATGCTGAGCAGCCTTCAACCAAATGGATTGTAAACTTCCAAAAAAGATACTCTGCTCCAGAAGACAAAGAGGAGACCACATCAAGAGGTAGGAGGGGCGATTACGCGATAGAAGCAACCCCATGCCTCCCGGGTGGGAAGCCGCACAGACTGGAAAGTAACTGCATCACAGAGACTCAGCTACAGGACTGAGAGTTCCGAGCCCACGTCAAAACCCCAAGCCTGGGGATCGGGCACAGGGAGAAAGAGCCCCCGGAGCATCTGGCATTGAAGGCCAGCGGGGCTTGTGTGCAGGAGCTCCACAGGACTGGGGGAAACAGAGACCCCATTCTTGAAAGGCACACACAGACTTTCACGTGCACTGGGTCCCAGGGCAAAGCAGTCTCCATAGGAATCTGGGTGGAATCTGACTGCAATACTTGGAGGATCTCCTGGGAAAACAGGGGTGACTGTGGCTTGTGGTGGGGGAAGGGCATTGGAGGCAAAGCTCTCGGGAACATTCATCAGCCTGCATTTCTCTGAAGGGGGCCATTTTTGGGAAAATCTGGTCCCTCCCATCAGCGCTGAGAAGCCCCAGGCCAAACAATAATCCAGGTGGGATCACAGCCCCACCCATCAGCAAACAGGCTGCCTAAAGACCCCTCAGGCACACAGCCAGCCTCTAATCTCAGCCAGAGACAAAACCCCACCCACCAGAGGGATAAGAACCAACCCCACCTACCAGTGGGCAGGCATCAGTCCCTCCCATCAGGAAGCCTACAGCAAGCCCCCTCCATACCAACTTTAGCCACAGGGGAGGCAAACGCCAGAACTAAGAGAGGCTACAACTCTATTATTGGCAAAAAGGTCACCACACCAAAAACCTATAAAAATGAAAACACAGAAAACTATGACTCAGATAAGGGAGAAAGAGAAAAGCCCAGAAAAACAGCTCAGTGATGAGGAGATTATCAGCCTCCTAGAAAGAGACTTTAGACTGTTGATGCTGAAGATGATGCAAGGCATTGGAAATAAACTGGAGGCAAAAATTGATAATTTATAGGAAACACTGAGCAAAGTAATACGAGCTGTAAAAATTAAACAAGAAGAGATGCAAAATACAATAACTGAAATAAAAAATTCATTAGAAGCA
>PVHT021183617.1:340046-382828 GCA_004024745.2 Catagonus wagneri
CAGTGATGAGGAGATTATCAGCCTCCTAGAAAGAGACTTTAGACTGTTGATGCTGAAGATGATGCAAGGCATTGGAAATAAACTGGAGGCAAAAATTGATAATTTATAGGAAACACTGAGCAAAGTAATACGAGCTGTAAAAATTAAACAAGAAGAGATGCAAAATACAATAACTGAAATAAAAAATTCATTAGAAGCAGCCAACAGTAGAATACAGGAGGCAGAAGAACGAATTAGCAAGGTGGAGGACAGATTAGTGGAAATCACTAATGCGGAAGAGAAAAGAAATAAAAGATTGAAAGGAAATGAGCAGAGTCTCAGAGAACTCTGGGATAAGGTTAAATGCACCAACATCCGTATTATAGGGGTGCCAGAGGGAGAAGAGAGAGAGAAGGGGACAGAAAAAATATTCCAGGAGATTATAGCCGAAAACTTTCCTAATATGGGAAAGGAACCACTCACTCAAATCCAGGAAGCGCAACGAGTACCATATAAAATAAACCCAAGGAGGAACACCCCCAGACACATATTAATCAAAATGACCAAAATTAAAGACAAAGAGAAAATTTTGAAAGCAGCTAGGGAAAAGAAACAAATGACATAGAAGGGAACCCCGATAAGGTTATCAGCAGATTTTTCATCTGAAACTCTGCAGGCCACAAGAGAGTGGCATGATATACTTAATGTGATGAAAGGGAAAAACTTCCAACCAAGATTGCTTTACCCTGCAAGGCTCTCATTCAGATTTGAAGGAGAGATCAAAACCTTTACAGATAAGCAAAAGCTAAGAGATTTCTGCAACACTAAACCAGCTTTACAACAAATCTTAAAGGAACTTCTCTAGTCAGAAAAGCAAAGGCCACAACCAGAAACAAAAACACCACAAATGGCAAGGCTCACCAGGAAAGGCATATACTTAATAGATATTTATAGGGCATTCCATTCAAAAGCAACAGAATACACATTCTTCTCAAGTGTGCATGGAACATTCTCTAAGATTGATCACATCCTGGGCTACAAATCAAGCCTCAGTAACTTTAAGAAAATTGAAATCATTTCAAGCATCTTCTCTGACTACCATGGTATGTGACTGGAAATCAACAAGAAAAAAATGGCAAAAAATACAAACATGTGGAGACTAAACAACACGCTACTAAACAACCAATGGATCACTGAAGAAATTAAAGAGGAAACTAAAAAATACCTAGAAGCAAATGATAACAAAGATATGACACTCCAAAACCTCTGGGATGCAGCAAAAGCAGTTCTAAGAGGAAAGTATATAGCAATACAAGCCTACCTCAGGAAACAAGAAAAAGCTCACATAAACAACCTAACTCTACATTTAAAGCAGCTAGAGAGGGAAGGATCCAGGTCATGGAAACAACCTAAATGCCCATCAACAGAGGAGTGGATAGGGAAGATATGGTACATAAACACAATGGAGTATTACTCAGCCATTAAAAGGAACGAAATAACGGCATTTGCAGCAACATGGATGGACCTAGAAATTATCATTGCAAAGTGAAACCAGTCAGACAATTAGACAGCAACATCCAGTGCTACCGCTTACATGTGGAAGCTAAAGAGACACAATGAACTTCTTTGAAGAACAGATAATGACTCACAGATTTTGGAAAACCTTGGTTTTTCAAGTGGGACAATCTGGGGGGTGGGGGGATGCACTGTGGGTTTGGGACACAAAATCTATCACATTGACTTGTGATGATCTTTGTACACCTATAATTGAAACAAAATTCATTGTTACTGAAAAAAAAAAAAAAGATAGCGATCAGTAAAAACTACGGTTTAGTAAATGTACTGAGATGTCTACTATGTGTTCCTAAACGTCTGAGCTTTGTTTTTCATTCAAGCATTCTCTACATAAATAAAGAGGGTGCTTGAAGGCACTGACGTAGGGCAAGCACTGACTGCTGAAAAGAAAGAGGACTAGCTCAAATACCCTAGAGACAAATACAACGCAAAATGATCAAAATACAAACTCTAACATACAGACAAATATGACATCTTATGTTTCTCTGTGGCAATATATGCATACACCTACATCTCAAGCTATTTTCTAAGCACCTCGTGCTTTCATTCCCCCAAAGTGAATACATTCCAAATCCTAAATATTATATTGTCTAAAGCTATATATGTATGATACATACTAAGAAATAATCTTACCTTGTCCTGGTTATCTTTATTCTTGTAACACAGATTTCCAATCAGGCGAATGAGATGAGACTTGAAGCCTTCGGCCATGTTAGTGATGTCACCTTCTGCTTTTAGGCAAGCACGGGTGCTGAAGATGTTGGTGGTGTCATTGCCAGCTGCGTGAATCAGTCGCAAAAGATCTGTAACAGAAGAATAAACTTCATTTTCCATGGGAAAATAGTTAGTGTTTGGTCCCAGAAGCAAATCTAATTAACCTAATGGATTAAAATAAAGTAAGAGTAGTGAAAGCATTCTTTTTACAATTAGAACACCCTTCCAATTTTGCTTTAGAATTTTTCATGACCCTGGTTTTGAAGATATAGGCCAAAATGATTACTCTCAACTTGGACTTTTTTTTTTCTTTTTTCTTTTTAGGGCCTCACCTGCGGCCTATGGAAGTTCCCAGGCTAGGGGTTAAATCGGAGCTATAGCTGCCGGCCTACACCACAGCTACAGCAATGCCGGGTCCTTAACCCACTGATGCAGAGATGGAACCTGCATCCTCATGGATACTAGTTGGGTTTGTTTCTGCTGTGCCATGATGGGAACTCCCCCAACCTGGACTTTCGATTTATCCACGAAGAAAAGTTAGCTAAAAATCTTCCATCATCTCTCCTAGAAAAAGGTTTCCAATTCCAATTTCTCTATGAAGGAACTCACGTGACAACTAGTCAACTACGTCTAAAATGCACTCCTATCTACTATGAGGCATATGACAGAGAGCAACAAGCATGCGGATTTTTTCCTCTGTCCAGATATTCAGAAGGCAGCATGCGTTCTGAATATATCTATACATATCTTCATTAATCTATTCTGGCTACACTCAGAAGAAATAATTTAACATTGTTACACTCTATGAAATATTCTAGGCAGCTTATGAAAGTAGACAATTTTCCAGAAGCCTTTTAAGTGTTTCCACAATATCTCATTTAACCCTCTGAACAAAGTTATTCAATGCAGGTCACTTTCCCAACTTTATAATGAAACTGCGCTCAAAGAAGTTAGTCAGTTGGCAGAGATGGGCTGACAACCCATGTTTGCTCCAAAAGCATGCTTCTTCCACCACGATTCAGCTTCTCAGGTTTGTGACGTCTCTTTTTTTTGTTTGTTTTTCTTTGAACGGCCACACCAGAGGCACATGGAAGTTTCCGGGCCAGGGACTGAATCTGAGCTCCAGTTGCAGCCTATGCCACAGCTGTAGCAACACCAGATCCTTTAACTCACAACATCTGGCCGGGGATTGAACATGCACCTGCACAGTGACCTGAGCAGCTGCAGCTGGGTGCTTAACCCACGATGCCAGAGTGGGAACTCCTATGGTGTCTTATTTTGACTATCACTAAAAGCAGTGCATTTATCATAAAACACTGATGAGATTCTAAATATCTTCTACAGCTCACTGCTAACTCACCTACCCATCAAGATGCAAATTCATCTTTCTGAGCATACGGGTCTCCAGAATAAGTATAATCTCTTTTTTTTTTTAAGAAAAAAATAGCAAACAGTGAATAGCAACCATAATAAGCATGACTAACCACAAGGAGCAGGTTGTACGTGTATTATTTTGCAAACAGCTTTTAACAAAGATGGTGCTATCAAACAAAGGCTTCTTGTTTAAAACAGTTTTCCTCTAAGGACTGAATACATACTTACCATGTGTAAGGCACTATTTATTCTTCACGTTCCATAAGGGTAATTGGGAAAATTTTACTACCAAATGTGGTCAAACTGCAGTAATATAAAAATCGCCATCATCATAGGAAACAACCTCCCATCACTGCAACCACCACTGATGAAACACCCTCTGCAGGTACCCGTGTAATAGGCATCTGCTAACCAGGCGTCACGGAGAGCAGCTAAGCTGCCAAAGCCCGAGCTGCTACCCCAAAAATGACGACTCCTTTCAAGAAAAAATATCCCCCTCCCAAAATCTCAAAAATATACTAACACACTGAAAATCAAGGATGTCTTTGAACTTATACTACAGTACGACAAGCCAAAGATTTATTCATTAAAAATAACAATATGTGTGGTATTTCGCTCACCAATAACTCTTTCCAGCAAGCCAGGAAAAACCTGCAGATAGCCGAGCAGATCAGTATTAGCGGTCATTTCACAAAGGACGTCAAGAAGCCTAATTGTAGCCAGTGCCTCCTAAGGAGACAAAAAAATAAAAAATAAAAAAACATGACTTTGAAGGCAAGCTAAATGATCTGACAGTGATAAATAACTGTAGAAGAATGAAATATCATATAAATATTCAAGAAATAAAAATATTCCGGAGACAGTGCTTTGTAACACATCTAAAAAGAGATACAACCATCAGGAACAGAAGCATTAAAAACACACCAGAATAATCATTTTCCCTAAGAGCAGACATCTGCCATGAAGAATGCAACATTATGTGTCATTATGCGTCTTCTTGGAGCAAAGAGTCAGAAAAGTTCTTATTCAAGCAAAAATACCTTCCAACAGTGGAATAAATGTTCAAAATTACTAGCTATGTACATAACATTTATGCAAATATTTTCTTTTGAATGTGTTCCCAGCAAGCAAGTTCTACTTGAGAGATACAAATATCCCATGAAATACATTAATTTCTTGTCCACAGAAATCCTGTAAAATGCTGTGGTTGAAAGAACTCTGGCTGCAAGAACTTGCATTATTTCTGGGTAAATATAAACCTATATGCAATATCTTGGTAGGTCGGAAAAGACACCATTTGAAAAGTTGGTTCATGTAAGTACTGAATCATTTATTATCAAATAGACTACATGATGAAGAAGCTACCAACTGTGTACCGTACGGCTTTAGGTTGTCGAAATAAAATTGCGTTTTTTTATTTTTTAGGGCTGCACCTGTGGCATATGGAGGTTCCCAGGCTAGGGGTACAATCGGAGCTACAGCTGCCGGCCTACACCACAGTCACAGCAACGCAAGATCAGGGCCGAGTCTGTGACCTACACTACAGCTCATGGCAACACCAGATCCTTAACGCACTGAGTGGGGTCAAGGATCGAACCCACGTCCTTGTGGATATTAGCCAGGTTTGTTATCGCCGAGCCACGACGGGAACTCCACAAAATTTTAAGAGGCAATGTTTGCATAGATGTTTTTTACTTCCTTTTTAAAGTGCACATTATTTGACAAAATGCAGTCAACGATACAAATGCAGGTCAGAAGGATAACATGCTTCAAGAGAAAATATAAATTACTTCCTTTTAAAAATTCTAAATGTATATTTATTATTCTCCAGCTAGGAGGTAATATTTTATTGGAGTATTCTGAAATCTCAGATAGCAAGAAACACCCATCTTTTTGGATCTTGAATTTTATTCAATAGCTTTCACTTGCTGCTTTAAAAGTTAGGGCGAAATATTAGATGAGATGTCTGAAGTTAGTATTAACAGACTTGTTAAACACACAATCAACAGACTCAAGCAAGTCCATGAACTTGGCACGGCGTCGGGATCCTCCTGCGTTAAATGAGGAGCCGCCAGGTTATCATCACCTTCAGACACCACTTCTCTGTCAAGAAATGGCTGAGCGGCTGTGACATTTGGGGCAGGACACACAACATCACCCTGGACATGCTGTCATACCAGATAGCAAGGCAGCTGTCGGAGCCTCCTCGGATCACGTCAGAAGGAATCAGAAACAACTCGAAGAGGCTCCCCCCGCCAGCAATGGCACATTGGGACATGAGCAAGAATTACTGCTAAAACGGACAGAAAACAAACCAAGTGTTTCATAAGCCATGACTTCATATAATGATTGAAGCAAGACTCAACGACTGATCGTCCTTGGACGAAGCCACAGAACGAGCTCAAGACCCTGAAGACTGTGATTATCAAAAAGCGGAAATCAAGCATCTATTCTGCTCTTCTTTTTTATATTTTCTATTTATTTTTTTTGTCTTTTGTCTTTTTGGGGCCGGACCCGCGGCATATGGAGGTTCCCAGGCTAGGGGTCTAATCAGAGCTACAGCTGCTGGCCTTCGCCATAGCCACAGCAACGCCAGATCCGAGGTGCGTCTCCAACCTACACCACAGCTCACGGCAACACCGGATCCTTAAACCACTGAGCGAGGCCAGGGATCAAACCTGCGACCTCAGGGTTCCTATTCGGATTCGTTTCTGCTGTACCACGATGGGAACTCCCTATTCTGCTGTTCTTAATCAAGATGTACTTTGTATAACCAAGTCACTTATTAGGAGAAATTTCTGTTCATAAAATATCCCAGCTAAAAAAACAGGGAAAATGAATGACAGAGTTCAAACACCACCACTGCACAACCCCCAAAGAATGAATGGATCTGGGCAGTAAGCATTAACAGCTGCCAACACCACAAAAACAACCAGACATTTATGCCTCTTGATGAAAGTACTTATCACCAACAATGAAATATACCGAAAAGAAAAAAAAAAAAATTAACCCAACTCTGAATAAGCCTCTGGAAGGAACCATCATTCACAGAAATGCAAGGGAAAAAAGAGCATGTTAAACCCTGCCGTGGAAAGACACTCATCAAAAATCAAACTGCAGGGAGTTCCTTTCGTGGCTCAGTGGTTAACGAATCCGACTAAGAACCATGAGGTTGCAGGTTCGATCCCTGGCCTTGCTCCGTGGGTTAAGGATCCGGCTTTGCCGTGAGCTGTGGTGAAGGTTGCAGACGCGGCTCGGATCCCGTGCTGCTGTGGCTGTGGCGAAGGCCGGCAGCTACAGCTCCTGTTAGACCCCTAGCCTGGGAACCTCCATGTGCCGCGGGTGTGGCTCTACATAAAAGGCAAAAAGACAAAAAAAAAAATCAAACTGCAGGACACTCCCCAGGTAAAAGAATTTGGTTCAACAGATTACAAGCAGAGGAGGGAAAAAGAGAGGAAGGGGAGGAAAAGGAAGAGGAAAGGGGAACCTATTTAAAGCAACCAGGAGTTCCCTGGTGGCCTAGCAGTTAAGGATCTGATGTTGTCCTGCTGTGGCATCGGCTGGGGAACTTCCATATGCCACAGTTGTAGCTTAAAAAAAAAAAGGACACAGCAACCAATGGAACTGCAATGTATGGCCCTTTCCTTGCATTCTGATTCAAAGAAATCAACTTAAAAAAAAAAAAAACTCTTCCACTCCTGGGCATCTATCCAGAGAAAACCATGACTCGAAAAGACACCTGTACTCCAATGTGCATTGCAGCACTCTGTACAATAGCCAAGACATGGAAACAGCCTAAATGTCCATCAGCAGAGGAGTGGATAAAGATGTGGTGCATATACACAATGGAATATTACTCAGCTATTAAAAGGAAAGAAATAACAACATTTATTACAGCGACATGGATGGACCTAGAAATTATCATGCTAGGTGAAGTCAGTCTGACAATGAGACACCAACATCAAATGTTCTCACTTACATGTGCAATCTAAAAAATGGACACAATAAACTTCTTTGCAGAACAGATACTGACTCACAGACTTTGAAAAACTTACAGTTTCCAAATGAGACAGGTTGGGGGGTGGGGGGATGCACTGAGGGTTTGGGATGGAAATGTTATAAAATTTGGTTGTGATGATTTTTGTACACCCATAAATGTAATAAAATTCATTAAGTAATTAAAAAAAAAACTCTTAGGCAATGGAGG
Source organism: Catagonus wagneri (assembly GCA_004024745.2). Lineage (NCBI taxonomy): Eukaryota > Metazoa > Chordata > Mammalia > Artiodactyla > Tayassuidae > Catagonus > Catagonus wagneri. The sequence continues at coordinate 347,896 of PVHT021183617.1, forward strand.
ATATTTGAATACTGTTTATTTGGTATTAAATTTTTAGCATTAGTTTTTTTCAGATATGCTAACTGTAACTTACTTATACAGAAAGACTCCTCATCTTTTAGAGACACCTAGAACGTATTAACTGATGAAATACGTGGGAGCTCTGTGTGAGCCCAGGGCAACCAGCATGAGAATGAGCGGGCATGGATGAAACAAGAACGGTAATGATGCGAGTAGGTGCTGAGGCTGGGTGATGGGGTTTCAAGACGCTGTTTCTCTTAGTCTATGTTTGAAAGTTTTCATGACTAAAAAGACAAAAATAAAATTAGAGGGCTGGGGAGTTCCCTTGTGGCATACTGGGTTAAGGACCTCACTAGATATCACTGCTGTGGCTCATGTTGCTGCTACAGAACAGGTTCAATCTTTGACTCAGGAACTTCCACAGGTCGTGAGCGCAACCAAAAAGTTTAAAAATATTTTTTTTTAATGAAAATATTAGGGGTTGGAAAAGATGATCTAAGTTTCCTTCCAGCTCTAAATTCTCTATCATCTGAAGCAAACTGAAACGAAAATCAATCCATCCTCACATAACACACCTCCAGTTTTAATCAGCAGAATTCCCTTATTAATGAAGTGCTTCCAATGAGCAGCTGGAAACTAATAATGAAATAACAGCCAGGACAAAGTATTCTCTTAAAAAAAATAAGAGCACTAAGTGAGACGTGCTTTCAGCATTTATAAGTATTTTAAAACTATATTCATTACATCAGGCACTAGTAGGGGAAAAAAGACGTACGCAAATCACAGTAGCAAGATTTTGCAGCGGGTAAAAGAGAAAAACAAAGAGTAGTCTACTGTCCAGATCACTGATGTCGGTTCACTTTACCATCCAGTGTCTCTGAGCTATTTTACAACGCTGTCAGCTGCAGAAAACTGACAATAAGGCAAACGATTCTTGTCAACAGAAATGCAGATTATTTCTGTCTGGCTGGAATGCAATTATTGCCGTGTGCACAGACCAGTTTCAGCATCTCTGTCAGTTCATTTCAGCATTCCTTTAACGCACAGGAATTCTTCTCAGTTGAGTTCTTTACCAGTTGTTAGTATCTTACTGATTTCCTCTGTAAAAGGTTGGAAATCCAGAAATGGATCCAAAATTATATTAAGACTATAACACATGATCTGGGTAGCATTAAAATTAGTAGAAAGGATGAGATTATTCACTAGGGAGTAATAAGACAATAATCAACAGATACCATTTAGGGGACATTAGCTATGCACCCATTAGTATACTAAATGATTATATCAAAAACATATTTCCTTTTATAGGTAAAGAAACTGGGGCACCGAGAGGGTAGGTAACATTCAAGATCACACATCAGTAATAGAAGAAATCCAGGTTCAAACCAAATCTTCCACCCAAGATTATATAATCTTGGAGAGTTAAAAAACAAATAATTCGCTTGGATCTCTATTACACTTTTACTCAAAAATCAATTCCAGATTAATTAAAAATGCAAAGTACTGAAAGAACTAGAATATACAGGTGTATATTCCCACAATCTAAGTGGAGATGGTTTTACTAAATATGTGAAAAAATTCAGAAGGGGAGCTCTCCTTGTGGCGCAGCAATTAACGATACCAATGAGGATTCATGAGGACACAGGTTTCATCCTTGGCCTCGCTCAAGGGGTTAAGGATCTGGCATTACCATGAGCTGTGGTATAGGTTGCAGACGAGGCTCAGATCCTGTGTTGCTGTGGCATAGGGCGGCAGTTACAGCTCCGATTCGACCCCTAGGCTGGGAACCTCCATATGCCGCGAGTATGGCCCTAAAAAGCCAAAAAAAAAAAAAAAAAAAAATCAGAAGCCTTAAGGATAAAATTGATAAACCTAACTAGAACAAAAACAAAACAAACTTCTAAAAGGCTAAGATTACCATAAATAAATTCAAACAAAAAATTAACCTTGGGTAAAGTTTCTTACATGTGTGACAGAAGGTTAATTTTTTGAAATTGTCATTGATCAATGCATTTTAAATAGTAACCTAATATGAAAAGCAAATTAACCTACAGTCACTGAAAAATAACAGAGAAATGGCAATTAGATTACTGCAGGGGTTCTGAACCATACACTCTTGTACTCTCAGGAATGTCATTTAGAAATTTCTCTGACAAAGTTTAAATAAACATACTCTCTGACTCAGCAATTCAACCTCCAGGAATTTATAGCCGGAGATCTGTTTGTCCAAAATCGCAAACGTACTTGTACAAAGATGTTCACTGTAGTGTTATCAGTAAAGGATTTTTTTTTTTTTTAACAAACAAACCTGAAAGCAACTCATATATACATCTGTGGAGAACAAATGAAAAAAGTTCTGATGCATCTAAAGAGTAAAATACTATTCAACTATTAAAAAGAATGAGATGAATATACATATACATGTTAAAGTGTAAGATACGTTCAAGGAAGTGAAAAAAAGGAAATTATAGGATAGATTTTGTGGTATTGTGTTTTTTTTAAAAAAAGGTAACAAAAGTGTATAGGTATGCATACACAAAATAACCTTTGGAAGGAAAAAAAGCATATGCTGATATGTGTGCAGAAAATAGATGGGGGCTGAATGAAAAGGAGGAGTTCTTAACTTTTTTTTTGATTTTTGGCTACAGCCCCGGCATGTCGAAGTTCCAGAGCCAGGGACCGCATCTGTGCCACAGCTGCAGCAACACTGGTCCCTTAACCTGCTGAGCCACATGGGAACTTCCTTAACCTCTGTTAAGAAGGAACACCAGTGCTCCCATTTTTGGCGGCACCTGTGGCACGTGGAAGTTCCTGGGACAACACCAAATCCTTAACAGCTAGGCCACAAAAGAACTCCCATTAACTTTTTGTTCCACTTTGTCTTGAATTACTTTTTCTCACAACAAAGAATACATTTTATTTCTCAAGAAAGGCAAGTTTCAGAGTTCCCACCGTGGCTCAGCAGAAACGAATCTGACTAGTATCCATGAGGTTGTGGGTTCGATCCCTGGCCTTGATCAGCGGGTTAAGGATCTGGCATTGCCGTGAGCTGTGGTGTAGGACCCAGATGCGGCTCGGATCCCACGTTGCTGTGGCTGTGGTGTAGGCCAGCAGATACAACTCCAGTTCCACCTGGAGCCTGGGAACCTCCATATACCGCAGGTGCAGCCCTAAAAAAGCAAAAAAAAAAAAAAGCCAAGTTTCACTACAAGTGAAGAGATGTGACTCAACAAAACTAAACTGACTCTTAAATCTTAAAAATAAGCATGCTGGAACTGATAAAAACATACTCAAAACTGGAAACAAGTAGTTCACCAGACTACACCAAAAACAGAAACATGTATGTTAATATGAGAACCTTAGACTTCTTATATAAAGGAACACAAATAAATTCTCAGAAAAAAAATTTTTTGGTCTTTTTGTCTTTTTAGGGCCACACCTGCGACATATGGACGTTCCCAGGCTAGGGGTCCAATCGGAGCTACCGCTGCCGGCCTACGCCAGCCACAGCCACAGCAACACAGGATCCGAGACGCGTCTGCAACCTACACCACAGCTCACGGCAACAGCAGATCCTTAACCCACTGAGTGAGGCCAGGGATGAAACCCACGTCCTCATGGATGCTAGTTGGGTTCACTAACCACTGAGCCAAGACGGGAACTCCAAAATCTCAGATTTTTAAAGCCAAACAATTTTATCAATTACAAAGAGGTACTATAAAACATCTATTTTCATCCTGATTTTTAGGTCACAGCATCGTGAGAACTTTATTGGACATTTTGTCCCAAAAATATCACAAATGGGTAAATGCAGCAGTTTGCTGGTAAACCGGCTGGAGGAGGAGGAAAGAGTGGAAAACCCGATTAGTATCATTTGCTGCTTCCCATGGAATAAATACTCCCACTCTGGCTGATTCCAAGCCACCAGGAGTCGCACAACCAGCTTACAAACTTCCAAGTATTTAATAACTGACCCTCAGAAGTTGGTACAAGCCAGCTCCAATATATCACCTGGTGTATGGTGGCCTACTGGCAAATACACCATAAATTCTTAAAAACTACCACGGCCTTTTTATATGAAAGATAACATATATACATTAATCTGCACAGGTCATGAGTGCATAGATTATGAATTTTCAAAAAGTGAACATTTGGGCTTTTCAATTTAAAAACTAGCTATAATTTTCTATCTATTAATATATAATTATTCCTCCTACCTTTAAAGAAAAAACTGGAAAATATAACTTCTCCTGGAGTTCCCATCGTGGCTCAGCGGAAACGAAGCCAACTAGGAATCATGAGGTTACAGGTTTGATCCCTGGCCTTGTTCAGTGAGTTAAGGATCCTGAGTTGCCATGAGCTGAGGTGTAGGTTGACAGCTGTAGCTCCGACTGAACTTCTAGCCTGGGAACCTCCATATGCTGCAGGTGTGGCCCTACAAAAAGCAAAAAAAAAAAAAACCATGTCTAACCACTTGTGATGTGTAACCCCGTCACCACACTGTACAGCTGGGTATAATGTAAAGAAAAAAAAAAAAAAAACGTAATTTCTCCTAAACATAAAATTTACATAAGATGACTTCTTACAATTGAAATCATCTACACCATAAGTGCCTTGAAAAAATTTAACAGGGGTGATATAACAGGTACTACGTTTTGGTTCATTTTCCCAGTCTCCTAGAGAATGCATTTTTAAAAGCACAGCTTGCTGCTCCTCCTGCTGGAAACAGACACAAATCCATCCCCAGGCAAGAAAGCAGAGCCCAGGACAAAGATGACTTCTCCCGCGGATCTGAGAGTTAAATACTGACCTGTCAGTGAGGCCTGACATGGCCTGTACGACCCAGCACAGAAAATCAAGAGCTAAGGAAATTTGAAAGAGGTATTTTCCCAGAGTTCCCATCGTGGTGCAGCGGAAACGAATCCAATTAGGAACCATGAGGATGCAGGTTCGATCCCTGGCCTCGCTCAGCGGGTTAAGGATCCGGTGTTGCTGTGAGCTGCGGTGCAGGTCACAGACGCGGCTCAGCTCTGGCGTGGCTCGGCTCTGGCGTGGCTCGGCTCTGGCGTGGCTGTGGCTGTGGCATAGGGTGGCAGCGACAGCTCTGACTCGACTCCCCTAGCCTGGGAACCTCCATATGCTATGGGTGTGGCCCTAATTTAAAAAATAATAATAAATTAAATAAGGATACTTCCTTAGCTTAAGCTGTTATAACAAAGTACGACAGGCTGGGTGGCCTACAAACACAGCATTTCTGTCTCACGGCTCTGGAGGCTGAAGGCCAAGACGAAGTGGCAGCACAGGACAGCTGACCTTGCTGCGTCCCCACACACTGGAAGGAGAAAGGAGACACTCCCAGGGACTCTGCCCTCATAACCTGGTCGCCTCCCAGAGGCCCAGCGTCCTAACCCCATCACCTTAGGCGCCAGGTGCCCAACGAGGGTGCCTGGAGACGGAAGTGCCCCCGCCAGCATTCAGTCCAAAGCAGATCTATCACCGAGAATAGTTTTAAAAGCTTTCTTCACGTTATCGGTTCCCCCTCTCAGCCGATCTGCTCTTACCTCATCGTCCGTCTGCTGCTCAGAGGTCAAGTTCAGCACAGCCCTGCACTGATCCACAAAAGCGCTTGCAATCAGCTCGGCGTGGCTCAGGAACACGGGGACATCATCCTTGGTCAGTGGCTCGTCTCCCGCTATTCTGGCGATCATGAGGTCCAACAGCGCGACCCTGGGAACATCGAAGGCGTCTGCGTGAACACGTGATACGCCCTACGATGCAAAACACACCTCTAGAGGCTGTTTTAAGACAATCTTTTATTTTTAAATTCCTTCTGTATAATGTCCAGCTACAGAAACCACCTACATATTTTTTTTTTGATTACAGTTAATCTTCATCAATTACCTATTTTTCCAATCTTGATTTCCTGGGCGTGACTTGGCTACAGAAACAAGCACCTTTTCGGTTCATTTCTCTGAGCCCTGGAATACCGCACATTTCAGAAATCTGTCAAATTACGTTTCCTAACGCCTCTACCGTAACAACAGTAAAGCGAGGTGGGCCAACACCTATTCACTGTTTACTCCCGAGCTAAGTGCGTTACACGGGTTTGCTCATTTCGTCTACACAAAAGGCGCCGGGGGACTGTCACTCGAAAGAGGATGAAGACGGATGAGGAACAAAACAGACAGGTCCTAACTGGGGCAAAGGACCACAGAGCAGACAGATCCTGCATGAGTGAGGGCAGAGGGCAGATCCTGACGGGGTCGGGGCAGAAGGTGGGCTTGGGGTGGCCGTAAGCGAGGCCGTCCCGCTGCCCCAGGAAGGCCCCGGGGTCCAAAGAGCCCAGCCACCTGCTGAAGGAGGTGTGGGAGCTGGCCCTAAAATGAAGTAAGAGTGGACTTCCCACCGCCTTCACCTCCCGCAGACCCCTCCGCGGCTCAGCAGAGGCACCGCTACATGCTATTCGGTGACATTATAAGATGGGAGATCTAGGGAGATGGGTCATGAGTGATTTCGAAGGAAAGAAAGGGGAAAAAAGAAAAACGAATCCATAGAAGAGAAAAATACCAATCAAGCTTGACTACTACCTGAGAATAAGTTACACTTCATTATGATCCCACTTACGTTAAGTCAGCTGCGGATAAGAACCGCTGAAGGCTCCCACTCACCGTTAAGGAGTGGGTCCAAAAACTTTAGTCTGGCACGCGGGGCCCTCCGTCCAGAATCCTCGCTGAACCCTCCGTCTCTCTCTACCTCTAGCCATCCCTAAAAGCTGTCCCTCTCAAAAAATATGGGACTCACACACAAGGCATTTAATTCAAGTAGGAAATCTTGGGACTGCCCATCGCAGCTCAGCGGGACTGAATCTGACTAGGATCCATGAGGACGTGGGCTCGATCCGAGGCCTTGCTCAGTGGGTTAAGAAACCAGCATTGCCACGAGCTGTTGGTGTAGGTCGCAGACGCGGCTCGGATCTGGCGTCGCTGTGGCTGTGGTGTAGGCCGGCAGCTGCAGCTACGAATAGACCCCTAGCCTGGGAACCTCCGTATGCCGCAGGTGCAGCCCTAAAAAAAAAAAAAAAAGTAGGAGATCTCTTTTTCAAAATCATTTATTTGGATTGTGCATTACACCCGCCACCCCCATTTTTTTCCAGAAAACAGGTGTAGTGAAAAGTGCTGCACTGTCAGGGAAAACGGAATATAACGTGGAACGTTTTTCTTCTTCCGGTTGTGAGGGAACCACACTAAATACTTCCTCGAAAACACAACAGAATACAAAGTTTCTAACAAATGCCATTCACCCACTGACACAGTCCCTCAGGGGTGAAGGGCGCAAAAGCAGAAAGACCCAGCCAAAGAGGCCAGACACGAATGGTCTCAAATTATTACACCTCATTTTTGTCTCCTTTAAACCAGAAATCATCCTGCGAGCTGCCTCAGGCTCACCAGACACAGTCCTCAACTCAGATTCCATCTATAATTTTCTCTCTCCGTCACTGGCTGTCATCAGCATTCTGCTTCACTTCTGATTATTTAATCATGCATATTTACATTTAATCATTTGCATTTACATTGAATCATGACACACTCCATCCTCAAAATTATGATTCCTGTTTGATTAAGAAACTGACAAAGGAATTCCCATCATGGCACAGCGGAAATGAATCCAACTAGGAACCATGAGGTTGAGGGTTTGATCCCTGGCCTCGCTTAGTGCGTTAAGGATCCAGCGTTGCCATGAGCTGTGGTGTAGGCTGGCAGCTGTAGCTCTGATTAGACCCCTAGCCTGGGACCCTCCGACTGCCACAGATACAGACCTAAAAAGCAAGAAAAATAATAATAAAAAAATAAAAATTAAAAACTGATAGCAATGTACAAGTGAAGGATTTTAAAGTTACATTTAAATTGATGCCTTCTCCAATTTTAGAAGTCACACTTGCACCATCCTGAAATGAGGAAGTTATTTATGAGAAGACTGGAGGGAGGGGAAAACGAGGAGAGAGGGAGTTTTACGAACATCCTAAGGCAGGAGGAAATATTCCATAATTCTGGAAATAAAATATCTGTAATTCACATTCAAAGTCAAACATCTCCAGCACATTTTGAATTTACATCTGGACTACTCCACATGGGTAATCTGTTGAATGGCATGCCACGAGGCCAAAAGTTTTATGAACCCGAACAACAGGCTAATAACCAAGATACAGGCAGATAGCTATCGCTAAATGAATCTCATTAGTCCCTTAATAAATTACAGATATAAGAAGTTAAGTGTGTGACAGGGAACGCGGTCACTGATTCCGGCATCAGACAAAGTTCAAATGCCACCTAGGCTACGTGTGTAACTTTGGGCAAAAGCTTAAGCTTTAAAGCTGCTGCCTACCCCCGGTGTGAAAAATGACAAGAATGATTAATATCTATTTCACAGGATCTGTTTGAGGAGTAAAAGACAGTGGCGGTATACTGCCTTCCACCCACAACAGGAGAAAGTGCTGGACGGAACGGTCAAGGTCACAAGAGGAGCAGCAATAACAGCGGCAGAAACAGCAATTCATTTACTGAGGGATAATTACAAGCCAGGCACTGACAGCTCTGCGTATATTTCAGTTAGTAACCACAACAACTTCACAGTGTGCCTACTGTTCTTTTTCTCCTTTCACCCAGAGTAGTGATGCTACAATTAGCCTCCACCCTTAATTACTGTGCCACACAGATTAGAAACCTGAAAACGACACAAGCTGTTTTTCCAAGAGCAGCTAGTCTAATGGAATAGGGCTCCAATGCACTGGGAAAGGGGACCAGCAAGGTGAATAAACATAGGCTCTCACAGCTGCCCGATCTACCTGGGACTTGACTTTGACCCTATATCCAAAATATCTTCACCCAATAAGTAACCCGCCCAAAGAAACTTCAGGGTGAAGGCATCAACCAAAAGTGACAACGGAAAGAACCAGCACAAGAGCCTCAAAACTCACAGATGCCCCTCCCCGCCAGAAGCAAGGGTCGGGAAATCACCACCACGCCCCGGGGGACCCGCCACCATGCCCCGGGGGACCACCCGCGGGAGTAAGTGATCGTGATCACAGCATCTGTGTTACTGGCTGAGCCCGCAACCAGCTGGACATGAGTTCAGTAGGTCAGGGCCACAGCCGGGCATCCTCAGGGGGTTTAGGTTGTGTGTTCCCAACTGAGAAGCACAACGCCACCCCCACCCTGAAATCTCCAGCAAGGTCCCTCACCCAGACCACAGGCCATAGACCACGGCCAAAGTTCAGAGTTCTCACGGGAGGGAAAAGGCAGAAGTGAATTCATGACACAGCCCGGAAGAGAAAAAGTCACTTTCTCCAAAGCATCAACCTGCCCCCGTACAACTCTGAACACGGAGTCACCTGTTACTGCCCGAAACGAGTCAAGTGGGGACCCAGGCGGCTCTACTTCAAGGCAGAACCGAGGGCCCTGCCGAGAACCCCCCCACCTCTGTTCTCCGACAACAGCAGGAAACTCAGCGCCACCATCCAGCCGGTCGGGTCTGACACCAGAGAAAGCCTGGAGCTCCCAGGTCACCCCTCGCCCCAAAACTCTGATTCCCAGACGGTTCTGCGAGCAGTGAGGTGACACCTCCCGGGCCTGGCTCAGCCTGCGTCCCCATTGGGCAGAGCCCGCGTCTCACTTCTCTGTTGTGTCACTCTCACCACGGAACACAAGCTCCAAGAAGGCAGGGATTGGAGTTCCCATTGTGACTCAGCAGTAATGAACCCAACTAGCATCCATGAGGACGCAAATTCGATCCCTAGCCTCGCTCAGTGGGCTACGGATCCAGTATTTGCCATGAGCTGTGGTATAGGTCGCAGACGCAGCTCAGATCTGCCGTTGCTGTGGCTGTGGCGTAGGCCGGTGGCTTCAGCTCTGATCTGACCCCCTAGCCTGCGAACTTCCATAGGCCGTGCGTACAGCCCTTAAAAAGACAAAAATATAAATAAATAAATAAAATAAAAACAGAAGGCAGGGACTTTTGTCGGATGTTCCGAGGAGGCAGATACCAACAAATAATTGTTGAATGAACGCCACGCTGCTAAAGAAGCCTGACCCTGCCCTGTGCCTGTGTCCCCTCTCCCTGGCCTCCTACCAGCAGCTCTTATTCCAACCACACTGGCCCGCTCCACATTCCCCAAACACCCTGACTCCTCCATCGATGCGCGCCCTGCACTGGTCCTTCAACTGGAAAGTGCCCACACTCTCTCTCAACACGCACCTGCTGGCACCTGCCTCCCCTACAGGCACCTGTTCCGCTGCCACCTCTGTGAGGCCTCTGCTGACTCCAAAGGCCATGAGGGGTCCCCTGCTCCCCTCTCCATGGTATTTGTTCCTCTCCTGTGACAGCTGCCAAACACGTTCTGTATGACGATCAATGCCCCTGACGCTCTAGCAGGCTTTTCCAGTGAAGTTCACAGAAAGGCTGCAGACGCTTCAGGGTCTACCTAACCCCTAAAGGACAAGGGACAGCGCCCTGGCCAGAGCAAGGAACCAAAACCCACCTACTGAAACGAAGCAAGTCAAAGAAAAAAATAGCTAGAGCTGAAACCACAGAGGCTGCGGTGTCTGCGCCCTTGGCTTTTCCTCCGTGTAAAGCACACGTCCTTCTGCAAGCGGCCGGTCTCCTTGAGTCCTAAGTGGTCCAATACATCAAACATCTGCTGGTACAACCTGCTTCCATACGTGCACATGTGCAGTTGAGAGGGTACAGGAAATAAATGCACAAATCCTGAGCCAGAGTATGTGGGGCTGACGTTTCTTGAAAACGAACTTGGCTGCAGCTGGAAGTCGGGCTGAGGATGTCATAACCTGTGACCTACAAACCACGAAGACCGGCCTCCAGCGGAACCTGGCTCCCAAAGAAACCCAGGCCTCCGAGCTCCATGCGTGCCCCGAGCTGGCACGTGCTGACTGATCGGGACATACAGAACGCCGGGCCTTGTGAGACGGCGACCTCAGAGAAATGCACCGGCTGGCAGCCACTCGGGAGAAACAACCAAGCAGATGAGAGAACGGCTCTCCGCGTAAGGTGCTTGGTCAGCACGTCCTCCGCGGCGCACTGGCCAGGAACTGAGGTTTTTACCTGCAGTGCGAATGTCATCTTACCCCGATCAGCTGCACGGGGCTCGGGGCGGCAGTTCTCAGCCCAGACTTGGAGCCGGGCAGCCTAGATTAGGTCCCTGTTCCTCCACCTCCTAGCCGTGTGACCTGGGGCAAGCACGTGACCTCACGTCCTCGGTGTAAGCAGCTACGACGCGGAGACAGTGGCGGTACCTGGCTTTTGGGTTGATGTGATGCCTGAGTCGATATCTGTGACATGATTAGAACAGGGCCGGCCTTACATGACAAAAGCTGTCCACGTGTTCGTTAAGAGAAAAACTGTAAATGTTTTTGCCGATAACACAGCCAAAGGAAGAGAAATTCATTACCACAGCACAGAATGTGGCATGAAGGTGAAGCTGGCTCCTACGTGACATTATTTAGACTGAGGATATGGTCGGTTTAACATTAAATCTCTGATGTACCACATAGCTTCAGAGAAAATAAGCATTTTGAAAGGAGCAAGGTCTCATCCTAGTTTACTATCTTAATAGCTCGCTGTGCCTGAAAGCACTGCATCTTAATATCTGGTGCCTAATGAGAGCAGCCCTGCCTTCCATCCTGGGAGCAGCCTGGCTGGCACTCCTTGGAGGCTGGACCTCTTGGCCTTAAGCGCAAACACAGTGCAAGGGGCGTAGCATTGTATTGTCCCAAAATATCAAGGACAGCAAGTGTTTTCGACCGACCTCGTTGCCTCCAGAAGGACTGCATTCTAACACCTAAAACGCAGTATACTTTTCTCAAATACCTAGGTGTTCTCAGCATTCAGCGCACCCCAGAAACGCAATGCGTGTAACTTCAATTAAAAGTTAAAGGGCCATGGGGGGTGGAGGAGGATGCACAGGGTTTGAGATGGAAATTCTATAAAATTGAGTCGTGATGATTTTTGTACACCTATAATTGTAATAAAATTAAGTAATGGGAACAAAAAAAAGTTAAAGGGCCAGGCTGCCTCTCCCCCAGACCAGAGGACACTAGTCCCGGACCCTGGGGGTCCCAGAGCAGGGTCTTCAGAGGAAGCAAGGAAAGTGACACTGAGAGCAGATCTGGGGTCTGATGTTCTGAGCTTACAGGATAAAGGTGCTGAGAGCCCCAAAATAAATAAGCCCAGAATTGGAAAATTCAAAAAAAAAAAGAAACAAAAAGTTAAAGAAAGAAGCACGCTGCACGGGAACAAATCGCCTAGCAACAACACACTTGACTTCAGTGTTCCCCAAGCTTTTCTGACCAGCAAGAAAATTTTCATCACAGGCCTCCGACATGCACAATTTATAGGTACCCGACAGCTGTCAAACTAGACAGTAAATATTAAGCAAGTTTAATGGGAGACCATTTCCCCATCCTCTTCCTCTGCCCTGGCAGCTTCTCGTAGGCACCTTCGCAGGGCGTCGGTGTCCCAAAGATCTCCATGCCACTGTGTAACACCTCTTCCCCTAGGACACGGAGGAGACAAGGCAGCAGGGCTACGTCAGGCCGAGCTGCGGCCACGGAGAAGACCGGCCGTCGGTCCTCAAGCCCAGCACCGCCACCGGGCCAGTCAACAGCCCCCAGAGTGAGTGTCACCAGAACCAGCTGGGCCACGCCCGGCCCACGCAGCAAACCATCTCCTCCTGGTGACCCGAGCCAAAAACTCCTCCTGGTGACCGGAGCCAGATGACGCCTAAAGTAACACCGAGAACATCAGCTCATATGTTTCAGTAAGTGTGACATTCATTGAGGTTTCTGTCCCAATACCATTCCAAGACTGATTCTGGTGGGTGTGAAGGACAGAGATGCACGAGACTCAAGCCTCCGTCCTTGGGGACGACACATTCCAGCAGAAAAGCGAGTAAGTGTGCTAAACATGCAGGTGAGGACGCAAAGAACCGCGTCTGAGAAAGCGGGGAGAGCCGACAGACAGCAGGCGGCAGGTGCAAAGGGCCTCCACAGCATGAGCGCTGTGACAACCAGAAAGAGGAGTGACGGTCAGGCCAGAGAAGGACACGCGCAAAAGCACGAGGCCGCGGGGAGGCCGCAGAAAGGAGAGGCGTCCTGGCGGCCACGGTGTGGTGACTGGGGGAGAAGCAGCTGGAAACGAAGCTACGGTTAAAAAGGGCCTCGGACACCACACCGCATCCTGTGACTGCGTCCTGTAACAAGTGACACACCCACTAGCACGGGTTCCATGCTGGCGTCACGGCAGGTAACGAGGAGAAGGGAAAACAAAAATTACGACAAGCAGGAGTTCTCATCGTGACTCAGTGGTAACAAAACCAAGGAGGACCCATGAGGATGCAGGTTCAATCCCTGACCCTGCTCAGTGGGTTAAGGATCGACGTGGCCGTGAGCTGTGGTGTGCGTTGCACAGGGGAAGGAAGCTCTGCCATCACGTGGACTGACCTTGAGGACATGACGCTCGGTGAAATAAGCCCGTCACTAAAGGACAAATGCCATGTGAGCCCACGTACATGAGGTACGACTGACCCATGAACAACGTGGACTTGAACTTCGTGGGTCCACGTATACATGGAATTTTTTTGACAAACAGGGACAGTGGTACCACGCGACCTGCAGTTGACTGAATCCGAGGATGTGGAGGGCCGACTCTAGTTATGCTCGGGTTTCCCACGGCGCTGCTGCTGGGCGCCCCGACCCCAGCTGTTCCAAGGTCAACTGTCCTCAGAGGCATCAAATTCTTCATATTACTTACTTACTTTAGGTCAAAAAATTACAAATAAGGAATTCCCGCTGTGGTGCAGCAGGATAAGGATCCGGTGTTGTCTCTGGCAGAGAGGGTTCAAGCCCCGGCCTGGCGTGGTGGGTGAAGGATGCGGCAGGGCCATACCTGTGGTTTGGATTCGATGTCTGGCCCAGGAACTTCCAAATGTCACAGTGCAGCCATGAAAAGAACTGCAAAAGATTCTTTTTCTGCAATAGAAGATGCACGTGATAGCGGTGCCAGATTCATAAACACAGCACTGAAATTGACTTTAGAAACGTGAACTTTCCCCTTTCTGTCAAAGACATTGAAGAAAAAAAACACTACTTAACGAGCCTACAAAGGCAGGCATGAAGATTAACTACTGGAACCTAAATGTATAGAAAGAATGTCCAAACCACGGCAATTATAAAAATTGTGACTACAATCAAAAGATTAACATTTTTTCAGGTTTTTGATCATTAAATCTGTGATTTCTGACTAAGTTTCATTTTCCCCAGGCAACAATTGCATTGAGGTTAGGAAAGACGAATACGACGGGAATGGGCAGAGTCCCAGGCAGCATTTTATTCAATCCTCTAACCTTACGGGGCAAGAAACTGAATCCAAATACAGTAAAAGACCCGGGGGAGGTCGCACAAAGAGTCGCTGGGACAACAGGGCACAGAGCCGAGGCCTCTGAGCTCCAAGGTCAGAGCTCTTCCCACAGCAGAGAAGGGAAGGTCCCGGATGGGTGTGAACTTCCTTGTATCCATGAGGATACAGGTTCGATCCCTGGCCTCACTCAGTGGGTTGGGGATCCAACGTGGCTGTGGTGTAGGCCGGCAGCTGCAGGTCCGATTGGACCCCTAGCCTGGGAACTTCCATATGCCTTGGGTGACGCCCTAAAAAAAAAAAAATTAAATAAATAAACATACCTATGAGAAAAGCATAAACTTAGCAGTTTATACCAAATCATTACGGCAGGGCTAAGAAGGAGCACACAGCCTCCACACAGCTCCGATGCGCGGCCACATGCATTACGGTTACAAAACCAAGGGACAAGCACTGCATTCTGCTCTTCACATTTTTTAATACGCATTTGCTGAAGAATGGCGCCAACCTGGATCCTGCGGCCCTACGTGAATCACCGCCTGTTGTGGCTTAGCTGTAATGTCAACCAGCCAATTTAAAACCATTACTGACACAGAAACATGTATTTAGAGATTTTGTGCCAACTAAGAAACCACACGGTTTTTCAGTCATGCGTACAGCATACTCTATATGGAATGCTAAACAGTCAAAACCACACTGGTTTTGGGGGTTACCTTTCTTGATTGCTCATTTTGGCATACATGGCTTTAACCAATTCCGGGCTTTTCAGAAAATGGTCTGTAATAATCAAGAACCTAAGAAGAAAGGAAGAGAAGGCTCAGTTACTAGAAACATAGTCAAACAGACATGGCCTCATCTTCTTTACAGGCCTACCTTACACACACGGGCGCTCCTCTTGACTGAAGATTTATAATTTTTTTTATTGAAATACAGTTGATTTACAATGTGGCGTCAGTTTCAAGGGTATAGCACAGTGGTTCAGCTATACATTTATATGTCCTTTTGTAGATTCTTTCCCATTGCAGGCTATTGCAGGACACTGAGTGTAAGTTCCCCATGCTCTACCGTGGGCCCTTGCTGCTTATCTATTTTTGTTACTGAATTTCTGATTGGCTAATAATCTTCAAACGTTTTAAGAGGTTTGCATACTACCTTTCCATTAGTGGCTACAGGAAAATAAAAACACTCAAAACAGTCCTCTCCAATTTTGCTACTGAAACATTTACTGAAACGATTCAAACGTATACCATAGTCTTCATCCAAGTCGAGAAAGAGAACTATTTCACTACGGTTTTAAACAATAAAATGAAATTTAGCTGTGTTCAAGTATCGCAAAACATACTAAATTCTTGGAGTCGGAAGCTTCAGTCCTAAAATTAACCAGAGAAATGGACATGTCATAGTTTTTATTGAAACACACGCCGACAACTCAGTAATGACTACCGCTTGATCATCGGCCCCTTTGGCGCTCTCAGGTTACCGAGCACACATCCTCACTGTCAAGCAGGGCGCTCATCTCAACTTGGAGACCAACTTGTGGAAACCCCTGAGGCAAAAATTATAAGCATATTTCTTCAAAGTACCACTGTGACAACTAAAAAGACTGACTGGGACTATTAATTAATTCTGAATCACAGTTACTGGAGGGCATCTGAAGACTTAAGAACTGAAGGATACGCTGCTCATGACCAAGGTTACAGTGATACACACGACGGTAAAGCGTTAGAGAGATTTACAAACACAGTTACGTAAAACTGCACCGTAAACAAGGTAATAAAAGCATGCCTTTGAAGTAGGAGAGCCGAATGAAGCATTAACTACCAGAACGCACGGACGCCTCACATAAAAACAAAATCTACACACGTTTTCTGCTTCTTTCAAACAAGTGATCAACACAAACGGATCTCCAACCATAACGGACGCTATCCAAACGTCTCGGCTTTCACATCCTCAGGTGGGTGCTCAAACTGCGACAACAAAATTCATGCACAACAAAAGTGCCCCAAATTGTGAGCCTAAAGCTCATTCGTAATTCACCTATTTTGGGGCTCAAAACATTTTCCCACAAGGACGTTCATTCAAAAACACAGTGTTCCGAATACTGGGTGCCAGGGGCCGGGTCCCATGCCGTAATTCCGAACTCTAACGGTGGAGAAAGGTGCACACATAGAAAATTAGAGAAAAATGTCTTGGGTGCAAGAGACACACATCACGGAACGCAGAAACAACAGGGTTCATCCAACAGGAGAGCTCGGGGGAGAGGGGGAGGAGACCACGGCTGGGGCGGGAAGACTCCGCCTTCAGAGAATCCCTGGCTGGAGATGGAAGGGAGGGCTTTTGCATTAGAGGTGACAAAAAAAAAAAGGACCTGAAAGAGCAGCACAGGGGAGAGGGCAGCACTGTGCTCAGGGAACCATAAACAACAAGACGATGGAGCTCAGCGCTAACAAACCCAACTAGTATCCACGAGGACGCGGGTTCGATCCCTGGCCTTGCTCAGTGAGTTAAGGATCTGGCATTGCCGTGAGCTGTGGTGTAGGTCGCAGACGCAGCTTGGATCTGGTGTTGCTGTGGCTGTGGCGAAGGCCGGCGGCTACAGCTCCTGTTAGACCCCTAGCCTGGGAACCTCCATATGCCGCGGGTACAGCCCTAAAAAATAAAAAAAATAAAATAGCTCTGGGGTTTGAAGAGGGTTTCAGGATGGAACACTCACACCCCCGAATGCTGCTGGCAAAGAACCCTCAAAACTGTCCGCTGGAGAGCACATCCCACCAAGGTTTGGTGGCAATCACAGCTTCTTTCATGATACTGGTCATTAAAGTCCGTTCTTTTTTCTTAATCAATTTTGTTGATCTTTTCAAACAGCCAACTTTTTTCCTCTGTTAACTTTTTCTATTTCTCTTTCTGTTTTCCATTTTATTGATGTCTGTCCTTTTGTTTTCTTCTTTCTACTGAGGGTTTTACGGTACTCTTTCCATCTTCATCAAGCAGAACCTTCAGTCACTGACTTCAGACCTCTCTCCTTTTCTGATACAAACACTTAAAGCTATAAATTTCCCTCTAATCACTGACTTAGCTTTACCCCCACATATTTCATACTCTCATCCTTCACTTAAAAGACTTTCTACTTTGCTTTGGGATTTCCTCTTTGACACACTGATTATTTAGATGGTTAATTTCCAAAATTTTAGAACTTTTCTAGACCACCTTGCTATGGTTTTCTAGGCTAACTGGGGCCAGGAAACATATTCTATGTTTTCAGTCCTTGTCATATAAGCTTATTGGGACTTTTTTACAGCCCAGACTAGGGACTAGCCCAGGGGACCCCTGCTGTGCAAGTCTGGGCACGCTGCACTTCCTCTTCCCGAAAATCCACGCTGGCTACACTGCAGGATGGCTCCGCTTGGGTGCAGAGTGGGCATCTCAAATTTAACGCGGCCAAAACAGAACTCCACAGACCCCCCCCGATCCCCACCCCAACCTAGAAAGTGTTTTTACACGTCACTAATTAAACAAAAAACTTGATGCAACCATGCTCTGCAAAATGAGTGCCCCCTCCCAAGTGAGATCTGAGAAATCAAACCCACAGCTCCTTAATACAGCACCCTTGACAGGGCTTACAAAGAGGCTACAGAAAATACCCTTCTTTCTCCTGATGACAGTTGTATAACATTTTCAGTGGCTTAAATGTCACATTAAGATGGAAAACCATCAGTTGGCTGGTTCTATGGTGATGCTATATATGAGCTATAATCTCTGAAATAACTTTACAGCAGCTGGATTTCCTGGATGCTGCATGAACAAGGCACACTGAGCGAGTTGTCAGAGTCAGATGAATTCAAATGCCAAAATTCAATCCCTGGAATCACCTGGAGTTACCTAAGAGCCTGAAAACATCTTTCACACCTACAAACAAAAGAAACAAACGCTTTTAGCAGAATCCAGTCCCAACAGCTCAAAGTGAGTAGTGGGAACGAAAGCCTTCCTGCCATCGAGACATTTAGGTGTTTCTCGTGCAACTAAACACAAGGTCCAAGGTCACCAACCCCTTACAGTTGGCCCTTCCCAAGAAAAGATACTAAACCCATCCATTCTAATACCACGGACCCTTGTACTCTTTTTGTCAGCCATCCCATAATGCTAGGAGGTGGGAGGGCAAAAAGTAGGTATTCCCTAATTTTTAGGGATGGGTTCAAACATAACTGTGAGAAAGGAACGATTTTGCTGGTAGCCTCTGGATGTTTTGTGATCCCATTTTTTTCTTTTTTTTTCTTTTTTTTTTTTTAGGTCTGCACCTGCGGCCTATGGAGGTTCCCAGGCTAGGGGTCAAATTGGAGCTGTAGCCACCAGCCTACACAACAGCCATAGCCACACCAGATCCGAGCCGTGTCTGTGACCTACATCGCAGCTCATGGCAAGGCCTGATCCTTAACTCACTGAGCGAGGCCAGGGATCGAACCCGCAACCTCATGGTTATTGGTCGGATTCGTTTCTGATGAGTACTGTGGGAAATCCCGTGACCTCATTTTTGGTTACCAAATGCAGAGCTCTTCTCACACAAACCAAGTAATGAGTGCCTGGTCTACAGGCGACATCAGTTAACTACCACCACTTGTCACTGTTGTCCCTAACTTCATCTAGTGACCTCTGAACTATTAACTGAGCTATTCCAAAGTAAGTTTCCTATTTAGCCCTTTATGAGTCCTCCCCCTTTATTCCATACTGCAAAAAAACCACAGACGGTTAAAAAACAGATCCAAGCTACTTAACAAATAAAACAGAGTTCAGCTACAGAAAACTTCTCTAAGTAAGCCGCCTCCAGTGCTTCATCTGTCAGGTTCCTGAAACATCTCGCACACCGAGGGCGGGCTTCGCAGCCTCCTAATATTTTCATGTACCGACCTGTTTGTCTGCAAATGGTAATTCAAATACAAATGAATGTTCAGAAAAGTAAATAACTGGAAAAAAAAAAAAAAGAGGATAGCATAACAATAAAACTGATACTGAAAAAGGCCAACACTGAAAAAGTTCATACCTCGCCTTTGGAATGCAAGTGTGATTACTGGCAGCTCAAGGCTCCCACCCAGAGACAATCTGTGCCCCAAACACACTGCCCACTATGTGGGAACATGCATAAAAATAGAGTTTACAGGAAACAGGAAAAAAGCACTGTTAAGAGAAAAGCAGCAGGATTTCCCTTGTGGTGCAGCTGTTTAAGGATCCAGCATCGTGTGGGTCGCTGCTGTGGTGCAGGTTCGACCCCTGGGCCTGGGAACTTCCACATGCCGGGGGCATGGCCAAAAAAAAAAGAGAAGAAATAAAAGAAGAAAAGAGGAGAGGAAGGGAGAAGGGAGGTGGGGAAGGGAGGGGAAAGGAGAGGAGAGGAGAGAAGAGAAGAAGAAGAACAGCAACAAAATTTTTGATGAATTTTATCATGATGAAGGGGTCAATTCCTCAAGAAGACCTAATAATTACAAACATACAAGTGAAGCAAAAGCTGACAGAACTGAATGAAGAAACAGAAAATAATCCACTTTCAATGAGCAGAACAATTGAACAGAAGACCGTCAAGGAAACAGAAGACTTGAGCAACACACAAACCAACCAGGCCTAACCCACATCTATACAACACTCCATCACAAACAACACACAATATTCTCAAATGCACATGGAACATTCTCCATGGCAGACCAGGTGTCGGAACATGAAACAAGACTCGATATATTTTAAAAGACTGAAATAACATAAAGTATATCTTCTGACCACAATGCGATTAAATTAGAAATCAGTAACAAAATGAAATTTAGGAAACACACAAATATGTGGAAATTAAACAACAAACTGCTTCATAACTAATGAGTCAAAGAAAAAACCAAAGGGGAACTTAAACTATAATTTGAGGTGAATGAGAAATGAAGACACAACATGCCAAGTGTTATGAGATATGGCTAGAGCAGTTCTCACAAAGAAGCGTAGAGACATAAATGCCCATATGGAAAGCAGAGATTTTGTATCGGTAACCTAAACTTGCATCTTAAGAAACCAGAAAAAGAGCAGACTAAACCAAAGTGAGCAGGAGGAATTACAGCAGGAATAAAATGAAACAGAGAATAGAAAATTAAAAGAGGGAGTTCCTGTTGTGGCTCAGCGGTAACGAAGCCAACTAGTATCCCTGAGGATATGGGTTTGATCCCTAACCTGGTTCAGCAGGTTAGGGATCCGGCGTTGCCGTGAGCTGTGGTGTAGGTCACAGACAAGGCTCAGATCCAGCGTTGCTGTGGCTGTGGTGCAGGGCAGCAGCTGCAGCTCTGGTTTGACCCCCTAGCCTGGGAACTTCTATATGCCACAGGTGCAGCCCCAAAAGGAAAAAAAAAAAAAAAGAATATCAAAAGAGAAAAATCAATTAAAACCCTAAGTTGGCGCTCTGAAAAGAGCGAAAAACCTGACAAGTCTTAAGCTAGAGCAACCAAAAAAACTCCGAAAGATCAAAATTACTAAAACTCAGGAATAAAGTGGGTACATTGTTACCAATCTTAAATAAATAAAAAGAATTCTAAGGGGAAAAAAAAAAAAAGGATTCTAAGGGAATACAGTGAACAGTTGTGGGCCAATAAGCGAGATTGCCGAGGCCAAATGGACAAGTTCCTAGAAAGACAGAAACTGCCAAAACTGACTGAAGAGGAAGCAAACATCCTAAGGAGACCTGTAACAGGGATCGAGTTAGTACTCAAAATTCCCACAATGAAAAGCCCAAGATAAGGCTGCTTCACTAGTGAATTCTACCGAATGTTTAAAGATTAACAGCAACCCTTCACAAACTCTTCCAAAAATAACAAAAACAGAGGAAAAGGGAACACTTCTCAACTCACTTTGTAAGGCCAGATTAACCTGGTACCAAAACCAGACCAAAAAAACAAACAAACAAAAACAAAACAAAACAAA
Organism: Catagonus wagneri; assembly: GCA_004024745.2. Classification (NCBI taxonomy): domain Eukaryota; kingdom Metazoa; phylum Chordata; class Mammalia; order Artiodactyla; family Tayassuidae; genus Catagonus; species Catagonus wagneri. The sequence goes on from PVHT021183617.1 coordinate 369,262, forward strand.
ACTACGAGCCAAAATGGCTTATCAAGGGACACAAAAATCCCCTCCAAAAATATAAGCAAGGCAAATCCAGGAACATATAAAGAGATTATAAACCATAAGTGAGATTTATCCCAGGACAGAAAAGTTGGTTTAAACTTTAAAAAACAATCAATATACTATTGTAATAGAATAGAGGACAAAAAAACTCAATAGATGCAGGAAAAAAATCTGATAAACTCCAACATCTTTTCAGGATAAAAAACATTCAGCAAACCAGAAGCAGAAGGAAAGCCCTCATCCTGGTATAGGGGACCTAGGAAAACCCACAGCTATCATCATACTCAGTGGTGAAAGACTGAGAGCTTCCCCCAAGATCAGGAATAAGACAGACACCTGCTCTCACCGCCTCTACCCAACACTGTCCTAAAATTTATAGTCAGAGCAATTAGGTAAAAAAAAGAAGTAAAAGGCAACTCGATTGGAAAAGAAAAAGTAAAACTATATCCATTTGCAGACAGCATGATCCTGTACCCAGAAAATCCTTGAAAAAAATTTTTAAAAAACCCCGATTAGAATAAATGAGTTTAGCAAGGCTGCAGAACATAAAATAAATATACAAAACCAACCGTATTTCTTTATACCAGCAATTAACAACTCATATGAAGTTAAAACAATTCCATTCGTAATAGCATCAAAAAAGAATAAAATAAGTACTTGGAATAAATTTAACTAATGACATGCAAGACTTGTACACTAAAATATTACAAAACATCACTAAAGAAATTAAAGGCCTAAATAAATGGAGAGAGATACCCCTATTCACGGATTAGAAAACTTAATCGAGTTAAAATAGCAACATCCCCCAAACTGATCTACAGATTCAGGTACTCTCTTATCCAATTTCCTGCCGCTTTTCTGAAACAAACTGAAAAGCTGATCCTAAAATTAGAATGTAACAAACACAGGGATCTAAAACAGCCAAAAAAAAAAGGAAAAAAAACTGAAAGAGAAGAACAAAGCTGGAAGACCTAAAATTCCTGATTTCAAAATGTATACAAAGCTACGGTCATCGAGACCGTGAGACGCTGGGGTAACAGAAAATCTGGGGAGAAACCTCAAAGCTGACCGAGCCTCGGGGGCTGGGGAACAGCATCCGAAGACGACACCTATGTCACCAGAGCATCAGGGCACTGCTCCACCCAGCCCCTGGGACCTCGCTCACGTCCACACGGGCCACGAAGGCAAAGGCCTGACACGAGGGTGTGCTCCTCCTGGAATGTGAGTCGAGGGGCTGCTGGGAGACGGGTCTGGGGAGGAACTGTCTGGATGGAGTTTCCTGCCACCAGCCCAGAGCACACAGGGACCCCCACAGCTCATTCCAGTCACCCAGCGAGCGCCCTTGCGGCCTGTGGGACAAGGATCACGGAGACCCTAGCGTTTTCTCCGCCTCTCCTCCCGTCCTCTCCCTGCCCACACAAGCAACAAACTGTCTAACTCTCAAAGGGACTTGTGCCTTTATGGGTCACGGTGAGCCTCAGCCTTGGCAGCGCTGTGGCGTGACGTGGGGTCCCTAAAGCAGAGGAGAGAGAAGGAGGGGCTGAGAAAGGACGAACAAATGATGGCTAAAAACTTCCAGAATTTGGTAATATAAACCAACAGATCCAAGAAGTTAAAGGAGCAGTTCCCAACGCAGCTCAGTGGAAACGAATCTGATTAGTGTCCATGCATTTGCAGGTTCGATCCTGGGCCTCACTCAGTGGGTTAAGGATCCGACATTGCTGTGAGCCGTGGTGTAGGTCCCAGATGCGGCTCGGATCCCGCGTTGCTGTCGCTGTGGTGTAGGCCGGCAGCTGCAGCTCTGATTCCACCCCTACGTAGCCTGGGAACCTCTGTATGCCGCAGGTGCAGCACTAAAAAGGGGGAAAAAAAAGAAGCTGAAACAACCCGAACAGGATAAGCCAAAGAAGTCTGTGCTAGGACATCGTCATTAAATAATGACGATAAATAAATCTTTTTCTTTGCTGAAAAGACAAAGAGAAACCTTAAAAGCAACCAGAGAGAAAGGCTGCATTCTGTACAGGGGAAGCGATCTGAACCACACAGGATTTCTCACCTGAACAGACACTACAAGACACTGACACCCGCCAGCCCTACAACCCTTAAGGAGCCTCCGCTGCAGCCGCAAGGGTCTCAGCTGCAGAGCCCAAGGGCGCCTGCGCATTTCCACGCCTCCAGCTGTTTCCTGCGCTAGGAAGGCCCTCCCCCTCCGTGTGACCTTGAAGCATTCCCCTCCCCGTCCCAGCGGCTCCAGCCTCCCTTCACCTCTGGTGGGGCCTCCACCTTCAGCTGAGAAACCTTCCTTACTCAGGTCAAGTTTTAACTTCTTGTTCAATTATTGTAACTCCAACTTTGACTTAAAACCGCCACCAGGGAAGCAAAACCTGTCAGGATGTTCTGACGCCACCACATTTCTAACCAGACAGATGCTTACGGCCACTCTGATTCCGGCTGCTTCCGGTGAGCTTCCACGACGTCGATTGCGATGTTGAGGTTTTCCTCCAGTTCCTTCATTCTCTCGGAATTAAGGGATGTGAACAAAATCATGGACGAGTAGGCAACGATTTTTTTGTCTGGATGATTTAAGCAAGACCTTCCAAATAAAGAAATCAGGGTGTTTAGCCCAATTTAGCACCATGATAAAAATATGACCCCTAAATAATAAGACGAACCCCATTAACAAATTCAGAACATACTGATATTTTTAAGGATTTCATGAAGAAGGACAACACCCTGAAACAAGCACCTAATTTACTTTAAAAACAGCAAATACGATATTAGCTCAAAGCATCCGATATGAAAGCTGTCGGTGACATATGACTCAGAAGTTAAAAACAAACAACATCTGATTAGAGAAAAAGAGAAAATAATTACATTCATAAAGCATTAAAATGAAAAGAATGAATGTGCGTGTACAGATAACTGAATCACTTTCTTGTGCAGCAGAAATTATCACAGTATAAATTAACTATGCTTCAATCAAACTTTAAATAAATAAGGCATTAAAAGGTTCATTCTTGTTAGAAAAAAATCACAAAGCAAAAAATGATTATTTCAACGACTGTACATGTTCCTGTAACAGCGTGAGGGGCAGAATGTTTAAGGGGAAGATGATACATTGGCAAGAAATAGAATCTGGAGTCAGAAGCCTCAGCACAACTCCTGGTTCATCCACTTTTCACCTAGGTGATCTCTGAAAGGTCACTAATTTATTGATTATTGATTTTCAATTACATTACGGGTCATGCACGATGGCAGGATTTTTTTTCCATTTAAACTCAAAATACTCTTCTGGAGGAGGTATTAACCTCTATCTTAAAAAAGACTGTGCCGCCTTCACTGGTCCAAGGGCACAGAGTCGGTACCTGCCAAAGCCGGATTCAAATCTGGTTGTACGTGAACCATAAACAGACGTAAAGTCATGGAACTGCTTTCAGTGTGTTTTCGGACATAAAAAGGGAATATAATAACAAGACCCCCTGGGCCTATCACAGAGGGCTCTCAAGGACCAGAGCTGATCACGTATGTAAAACCACCACATGAACCGCCCCGTTCGAAGGGCCTCCCCCCTGTGTCCTTTGACACCTGGACATCAGTTCCTAAACACCACAGCCTGCAAACCTATTCCTCTATTTCCCCAACCATTGGAGGGGCTTTCGGGGGAGCGATTACATTGTCTAAGTCCCTTTCTCCAGTCATCTAGCTCAGGACCTGGCAGGCATTAGGTGTTCAGCATGTTTTATAGGAATGAATTCTCCAAAATGTGCTTGCTTTTTCTTTTCCTTTTTTTTAGGGCTGCACCTGCGGCATATGGAGGTTCCCAAGCTGGGGGTCGAATCGAAGTTGCAGGTGCCAGCCTACACCACAGCCACAGCAATGCCAGATCCGAGCCATGTCTGCGACCTACACCGCAGCTCTTGGCAATGCCGGATGGTTAAGCCACTGAGCGAGGCCAGGGATCCAACCCGCATCCTCATGGATGCCACTCGGGTTTGTTTCCACTGAGCCATGATGGGAACTCCCCAAAGTGCATAATGTCTACAGCTTAAATTCCATAATCCTGTGCTCCCAACCCAGCTCAGTTATTCATCATGAAGATCAGATGCCTTCAACTGGAACTATTTACAGGAATTTGAGACCCAGTTACAGACTCAGGGAGCTGGAGATAACACGGGAGCTCAGGAAACCCATACAACCAGGAAAGGCAGCACAGAACCCAGGCGGCTAGGATTTAGAGAGTGTATGCTTTGGCCAGAAGGCCAGCACAGGGTTCAGGCCCACCTCCGCCATTTACCAGCGGTGAGCCTCGATACCCTCACCTGTTGGGACGGGGACAGCACCGCTGTACTGGAAAATACGCAGAGAGCACCCAGCTCAGGGCGGTGCCACCACAGCTGCTCTGCTACTCATACTGCTGCTGGCAGGGACATCGCATTCATGGCAGTGACGTCCCATTCGTCGGCAACAGAACCTGGATTAGAAGCCCGGCCTCCTGCTCCCGGACAGGGCGTTTCAGCTACCTGTCCTGCCTCCATCACCTGCTCACCTGCCACCTCAGTGACCCCCCTCTTAGGCACACTTCTGGTCAAAACGCAGCAGTAAATCACAAGCCAAAAGCACCAGGAACCCACCTCAAAGAGATTGGCAATACATATTTTATACTTCTCCAGTCTACTGAAAGATACAGCACTGTGCTGAGCATATAAGAAATGCTCACTTAAGGAGTTCCCGTAGTGGCGCAACGGAAATGGATCCGACTAGGAACCATGAGGTTGTGGGTTCGATCCCTGGCCTCGCTCGGTGGGTTAAGGATCCAGCCTTGCCGTGAGCTGTGGTGTAGGTCACAGACACGGCTCCGATCTCGCATTGCTGTGGCTGCGGTGTAGGCAGGCAGCTACAGCTCCGATTGGACCCCTAGCCTGGGAACATCCATATGCTGCAGGTGCAGCCCTAAAAAGCAAAAAAAAAAAAAAAAAGATATAGAACATTCCCAGAGACCCAGAGCCCCCTTGGGCCCCCTTCCCAGCTGGAAATGAAGCCACCACCCTCCTCCAAGAGCAACCACTTTCCCAAATTCTGTTACCAAGGGTTAGTTTTTGCTGCTTGGGAACTTCATATAAGCAGAATGATAGAGCCGACGTTAGAAAAACTCTTCTCAATATACTCACAGAAAGAGTTCCGGGAAGGCGTGCATCCAGACAATGCACTGGGAGTCCTCATTCCGCGAGGCAATGTTGCCCAGGAACTGCAGGCCACAGCGGAAAGCTGAGGATGTAGAAAGCAAAAACGGTACAAGTTTAAAAGACTTTTTTAACACACTAAATAAATTCGTCTTCATAAGAAATATTCCACGTGTTATTAAGCAGGACATTTCTGCCAGCTTCTTTTATTTTATTTATTTATTTATTTATTTTTGGTCTTTTTGCCTTATCTAGGGCCGCACCCGCAGCATATGGAGGTTCCCAGGCTAGGGGTCTAATTGGAGCTGTAGCCGCTGGCCTTCGCCACAGCCACAGCAATGCGGGATCCGAGCCACGTCTGCAACCTACACCACAGCTCACGGCAGCGCCAGATCCTTAACCCACTGAGCAAGGCCAGGGATCGAACCCGCAACCTCATGGTTCCTAGTCGGATTCGTTAACCCATGAGCCACTTCAGGAACTCTAGCCAGCGTCTTTTAACTGTAAGACTTACCACGAGGAAACTTTGGGGATGACGTTAACATTAAAATGCCTTATCAGGGAGGGAGGGAGTGGGATGGGCTGGGAATCTGGGGTTCATAAATACAAACTAGTGCCTTTGGAATGGATAAGCAATGAGATCCTGCTGTACAGCACTGGGAACTATATTTAGTCACTTAGGATGGAGCTTGATGGACGATAATGTGAGAAAAAGAATGTATATATGTATGTGTGACTGGGTCACTCTGCTGTACAGTAGCAAACTGACAGAACACCGTAAACCTGCTACAATGGAAAAAATAAAAGTCATTTTAAAAAAACAAAAAAAGTTAAATGCCTTACCAAAACAATGTACTCGATATAAAATTAACTTAATTTTTTAAAGTTAATTACAAATTAATTAACTTGTAATCTTCCAAAGACTGCAAATGTAGACACAAATATATCCATAATCCCATTTAATATCACTGGAATATATGCTCCAATTGAAGACAGTTACTCTTAGGCTGGATCTTTTAAAATCTAACAATTTGCTCTTTAAAATAAGACGTAAAATACAAGGCGACAGAAGCACTGAAAGATAAAGAATGGTAAAAAGATATACAGAGGCAAATACTAGACTACAAGGTAGTCATATCCTACTTAAAATCAGATAAAATAAACTTTAAGACAAAAAGTATGATTGGAAATTTCTTAAAGAAATTTCAGCATTACTTAATTCACCAGAAACTTATAACTTTACATTAAAATCACCTCATATGATCTCAACTATAGAAGAAAAATTGACAAAAGTATAGAGGAAAGAAAAATCCACAATTAAATTCAGCAAGGACAACATATCTTTTTCGGTGACTCACAGAACAAGCAGAAAAAACTATCAGCATCTTCAAAAGATCTGAATTAGATTTAGCAACAGCCTAGTTGATGGCTTTAGAATATTTCACCAAATCCAGCTGCAGAACACTGGATGAAATCCAGAACGCTAACAAGTGCTGGCGAGGACGTGGGCACCAGGGACCCTGTGCCCTGCAGGTGTGCAGGCAGGGGGCACAGCCACCACGGAAGACAGTTTGGTGGCTTCTCAGAGAAGTAAACACACCCACGCTGGGGGCTTCGGCCACCACTCTCCTGGGTGGGTATTTATCCAGAGTAACTGAAAATTTACATTCACACAAAACCCTGCACGTGAATGAATATTTATAGCAGCTTTATTCATAATCGCGGGAATGTGGACGCAACCAAGGCGTCCTTCAGGAGGTGAAGGAGAAACGAACTGTGGTCCTTCCAGACACTGGAATAATACCCAGCACTGAAAAGAAACGAGCTACCGAGCCAGGAGAAGACATGGAAGGAGCATAAACGCATTTTACCAGGTGAAAGCCCATTGGAACAGGCTGCAGACCGTATGACCCCAACTCTATGACCTTCTGGAAAAGACAAAACTACCATGGAGGCAGTAAAAAGGCCAGGGGTTGGGGGGAAGGCGACTGGGGGGGAGCCCAGGGGATGTTTGGGGCGGTGAAACTGCTCTGTATGAGGCTGCCAGGATGCATACGTGTCACTACACGTCTGTCTGAATCCGCAGAATATACACCTGTTGTGTGTATATTTCCGTACATACACACAGAGGCAAGAAAAAGCCCTCAACCCCACGGGAAAAAACACAAGACTGTTCCACCCACCCACCAGGCTGACAAAAATTATGGTCTCAAAACAATAGCGTTTGTGAGGCTGTAACGCATCAGGGACTGAAGATTCTCTGAAGTTCGTTATAACCCATGAAGTCTGCTCCACAGACCGAGTTAAAATTATTTTTGATCAAGCACCAGCGATCGGGTCTCTTAGCCGCACCTGCGGCTCTGAAGACATAAAGGTGGGGTCTTCACGGGTCTCCTTCATCAGCCGGCACGCTGGCCTGGGGCAGGCAGGAAGGGCCCCCGGGGGGCAGCCCTCTGGCCAGGCCTCTGCAGCTGCTGTTTCTCCAGCACCGTCTCCCACAGGGACCGGCTTCCCGGTGGTGAGGGCTGGCACAGCAGGACCAGCCGGCAGTGCCCAGCAGCCAGGGCCTTCCTCAGAACGTCCCTGGGGGCGACTTTCCCCTGCACCCGAGGCTGGGTTTCCAGCAGGCTCCACCAACACCACCCCTCGGGACTTCACCACCGCCCGGCGAGCCAGGCCCTCTCCAAGCAGGTCTGGGTCTCAGCCCCAGGCCAGCGGCTCCCTCCATCTGCAATGCCTGTGTGCTCTGGCAACCTCGTCACACCTTACGAGTCCCCTTGCTATTTCAAGCCTTTAGAACAATCAGTAATTCGTTGTTTTACATTTTCCCTGTTCAAATTACAGTGTGGTTTCTGTCTCCTGGTTGTACCGTGGCTGGCACAGCAGGTGGGGGGGGGGGAGAGGGAGAGCCGGCCCCAGGGGAAGCCCACAAGACAGCATTAAGCACAAGCCTTAGAAAATAGGCACAGAGTTCCTGCTGTGGCTCAGCAGGTTAAGAACCCAGCACAGTGTCCATGAGGACACGGGTTCGTTCCCAGGCCTCGCTCAGTGGGTTAAGGATCCGGTGCGGCCACAAGTCGCGGCATGGGTCGCAGAAGCAGCTCGGATCCCACGTGGCTGTGGCTGTGGTGTAGGCCAGCTGCTATAGCTCCGATTCGACCCCTAGTCCGGGAATTTCCATATGCCGCATATGCGGCCCTAAAAGGAAAAAAATAAACAAAACTCAATCACTCAGGACCAAGTCAGCTAAAGAGAAATGCAATTATTTTTTTAGTATTTATTTTTTTAATTTAATTTTATTTCATTTTTGGCCACACACTGAGCATGTGGAAGTTCCTAGGCCAGGGACTGAACCTACACCAGAGCAGGAATCTGTGCCACGGCTGCAGCAACATGAGATCCTTAACCCACTGTGCCACAGGGAACTTCCCAAACTATTGTTTAACCAAGAAAATTTAATATGTGGAATTGGCTGAAGGCAACACTGAGATTACACTGCGATTAAGGTTACGGGAAACAACTACCACCCTTAAAACCAGAAGCATGAAGGGAAGAAGGAAAGGATCTAGGACCCAGAAGCCTGGAGACGCTGCGGAGCTGGAACCCGGATCTCTGCGGACAAGGGTGCCAGGCTATGCTGAGCCCTCTGACCGGAAGGAGGCTCCGAGGAGCAGCTCTGAGTGATGCTGCAGCCTCTCTGAGTGGGAAGGAACCGACCGCGGCCATCCTGGGGAGACACGAGCAGCAGGCAAGACGCCTCCTGCCCTCTGGTCTCCACCAGCATCCTTCACCCACCGAACCTCTCAGAAAGCAGAGGAAAAATGCGTTTGTGGAGCCCCAGGCCCAGCAACACGAAACGCACAGTAGCCCAAAGCTGAACAAACGACAGCCTCCCTCAGAACATCTAACATTAAAACAATCACTGGAGTTCCTGTTGTGGCTCAGTGTATCAAATCCGACATGGTGTCCATGAGGACGCGGGTTCGATCCCTGGCCTCGTTCAGTGGGTTAAGGATCTGGCGTTGCTGTGAGCTGTGGTGTAGGTCACAGACACAGCTCAGATCCCGTGTTGCTGTGGCTGTGGTGTAGGCTGGCAGCTGCAGCTCCAATTCCACCCCTAGCGTGGGAACTTCCACAGGTACAGTCCTAAAAAGGCAAAAATAATAAAACAAAATACACTAAAGCAGGATACAAAACTTCAAGTACACTTTCAAACCCATACATACAAATACTGAAGAATAAAAAAAAAAAAGGCAGTTCAGTGTTTGTCTAGTGTGGCCTGAACATACAACGATTATTTTTCCATCCACTTTTTTTGAGCTTTTAAAAATGACTCTGTAATGAAATTACATATTTTTTACGTTTTTTATACTCTGTAATGAAACTATGTAAAATGCTCATAATAAAAATAGCTTCATTTTTATTCTCAAGTCATAACTTAAAATGACATTTACATTCCTACTGAATATTCTAGCATATTAACACTGAAATCCTTACACAATTTAATTTGACGCACCAAAAAAAGCCAACAATATAAGTTGGTCTGAAAGTCAACCGATCCCACAATTCATCAGGCAACTAAAAATTAGCACTCTGAATCAGAACACAATTCTGGGAAGGAAAAGGCTTAAAGAGGTCCTGAAAACCAGAAAACTCCGGACAAGTACAAATGACAGTTTACTTTTACCAAACAGCTTATCAACGGATCTTTATGTAAATACAGCAAATGTTACAAAGCCCCTCAAAAAATCCCAACATGATTTTTACAGATTAGAAAAGAATAAAGGCCAAAAACAACACCAATAACCCAATTAAAGTAACTCATGCTTGTGTTTACATAAAATTTGATGAGCATAATGTATTCGTCACACCACTGCAATTATTCTCTGAAAATAATACTCTAAATATTATTTTGACAACGTAATTATAGTTCTTACCTCAAGAGCGGTAACAAAAAGCTGGCACAGACACTCTGCTAAAAATCTACGAAGAGTAAGGTTCTCACATAGAAACAGCAAAAGACAGTACAGGCACTACATCAGGAACTAGAATACTCGTTAAAAGATTTGTATTAGGTTTGAACATGCTATAAAATTCATTTAAGTTTCATTGTTTTTGTCTTTTGGTTTTTGTTTTTTTTTTTTCTTTTTAGAGCCGCACCCACAGCATGTGGAGGTTCCCAGGCTAGGGGTCGAATCAGAGCTGCAGCTGCCGGCCTACGCCACAGCCACAGCAATACAGGATCCGAGTCGTGTCTGCGACCTACACCACAGCTCACGGCAACGCCGGATCCTGAACCTATTGAACAAGGCCAGGGATCGAACCTGCATCCTCATGGATAGAAGTCAGACCCATTTCCATCGCACCACAATAGGAACTCTCTTAAGTTTCCTTGTTGAACTGAAGTTTCATTCTTGGATTCCAAATAAAATTCAGTACTATTATTAACTGCCTTTTTGAAGTAAGTAGTGAATAATATTACTTAACTCCTATTTTCTTTCTTCCCCCCCACCCTGGTCTTTCTTTTTCTTCTTTTTAATGGCCAAGGATTAAATCCAAGCCACAGCTGCAACCTGCACCACAGCTTCAGCAACACCAGATCCTTAACGCCCTGTGTTGGGCCGGGGATCGAACCCGAACTTTCACAACGACCCAAGCCACTGCAGTTGGATTCTCAGCCCACCGCGCCACAGCGGGAACTCCCACTTTCCTTCTTGCCTCAGTAATATCTTCCCAACTCTGTCAATAAACACAAGCCATCTACAAAAAGTTGAAAAAGTGAAAAATTATGGAAGACCTAAATAAATGGAGAAATGTTCCACATTCACAGACTGGAAGACTCAGTAACATTAAGATGGCAGTTCTCCTTCAGCGGCTCTATAGAGTCAGCATAATTCCTAGTATCCACAATATATAAATAACCCTTACAAACTGACAACAAAATTTAACAGCCCAATTTAAAAGGACTTGAATAGATACGTCCCCAAAGAAGCTTTACAAATATCCAAAAAGCACATGAGAAGATATCCAGCATCATCAGTCATTAGGGGAATGCAAATCAAAACCACAAGATAACACTTCACACCCACCAGGATGACTATAATCCAAAAAAAACCCGGAAATTAAATGTCAGCAAGGATGTGGAGAAACTGGAACCTTGGGCACTGGGGGCGGAAATAGCTGCTATGGAAAAGTTTGGCAGTTCCTTAAAGGTTTAAATATAAAATTGATGCAGCATTCCATTCATTTAAGTATATACCCAAATGAACTGAAAACAGGGGCTCAGATAAAGACACGTACCCACACAGTCAAGCAGCGCTAGTCTAAAAAGCCAAAGAGCGGCACAGAAACCAAATGGGACAAACAACCCAAATGCCTATGGATAAATGAATGGATAAACAAAATGCAGTAAACTCATACAATGGAATATTATTCAGCCATAAAAAGAAATGAAGCGCTGATACTTGCTACAATGTAGATAATCCTCGAAAAACATGCTAAGTGAGGCCAGATCAAAAAACAGGGTCACCGAATTCTACAATTCCATTTATATGAAACATCCAGACTGGGAAATCCACGGAGACAGTCACTCCTGGTGACGGCCAGGAGCTTGGGGAAGTGGGAAATGGAGAGCAGCTGCCCAGTGGGAACAGGGTTTATTCTGGGGTGATGACAGTGTCTCTGGTTAGACAGAGGTGGTGGTTGTACAATGTCGTGAATTCACCACATGCTACTAGATTGCTTTTTTTTTTTTTTTTTTGTCTTTTTAGGGCCACACCTGCAGCATATGGAAGTTCCCAGGCTAGGGTTGGAATCAGAGCTGCAGTCGCCAGCCTACACCACAGCAACACCAGATCCGAGCCGCATCTGTGACCTACACCACAGCTCACGGCAATGCCGGATCCTTAACCCACTGAGCGAGGCCAGGGATCGAACCTGCGTCCTCATGGATGCTAGTCAGATTTCATTTTGGATGAGCCACGACGGCAACTCCCGATTTTAAAGTGACTAATTTTTGGAAGTTCCTGGACCAGGGAGCAAATCCCAACCACAGCTGCAGCGATGCCCAATCCTTAACATGCTGTGCCACAGTGGAAACTCCCTAAAGTGGTTACTTTCATATTATGTGAATCTCTTCTCAGCAAAAAAATATGAATTAACTGATACAATCACAACTACCTGAACTGTGAACAACTCTTAATACACCTAACATAAAACAGGTCTCTATAAAGACCTTTGCACTGACTGGTGGACACCAATGAAGAGCCAGGCCACCACCAAACAACAAATTTCTCTATCAGTGACAAACTGCTCTACAAAAAGTTTCAGAAATCTGCTCCTTTAAATGTTTTCTTAGATCATCTATTTGCTTCAACAAAGAGAAAATTAATCCTGAGAAGAAGGATGAAATAAGCTTTTGCCGTATCTTGTCAACACTAAGTATCCCATTTTTTGCAGCAGACCGGGGTGAGAGGGACGCAGAATCAAAGGAAGATTTTTCTCTTCTGCCTTTTTAGGGCGGCACCTGCAGCACATAGAGGTTCCCAGGCTAAGGGTCCAATCGGAGCTGCAGCTGCCGGCCTACACCACAGCCACAGCAACGTGGGATCCGAGTCGCACCTGCGACCTACACCACAGCTCATGGCAACGCTGGATCCCCGACCCACTGAGCAAGGCCAGGGATTGAACCCGCAACCTCATGGATACTAGTCGGATTCATTACCACTGAGCCACAATGGGAACATGTTTAAGATGGAAAACAGGAGACCAGGTTACACACTGATGAAATGACAGATTGAAGAGGGGAGGATGATGACGCCAGAGAGAGGGGACAACTTGAGAAGAGTTTCCAGGTGGGCGCATGTGGACAGAACTCTACGCACACGTGGAGGAGGCCGGCTCCACGCTGATGGGTGTTTAATCGCAGCAGCCGCACCCTGCTTCCCTGGGCAGCTCACTCGGGAACACATCACTGCAGGAGAAACCTGGCCAGTTCTTCGGCCCCGTCAGCGACACGCTCCCCACATCGGTATTTCTCAGCAATTACAAGACGCAGTACGTTCTGAACTGTCTCTGACCACACCACAGTCAGCCTTCAAAAATAACTGCCTTGGAGTTCCCGCCGTGGCTCAGCGGAAACGAATCTAACTAGGAACCATGAGGTTGCGGGTTCGACCCCTGGCCTTGCTCAGTGGGTTAAGGATCCGGCGTTGCCATGAGCTGTGGTGTAGGTCGCAGATGCGGCTCAGATCCTGCGTCGCTGTGGCTCTGGCATAGGCCAGTGGCTGTAGCTCCAATTAGACCCCTAGCCTGGGAACCTCCACATGCCGCCGGTGCGGCCCTAAAATGAC
>PVHT021183617.1:382928-467351 GCA_004024745.2 Catagonus wagneri
GGCCGGTGGCTACATCTCTGATTAGACCCCTAGCCTGGGAACCTCCATATGCCGCGAGTGCGGCCCTAGAAAAGGCAAAAAGACGAAAAAAAAAAAAGTTCACATAAATCAATTTACAAATCAAATATTTTAAACACTGGAGAGGCTGGAGCAGTAAAATAAGCATTCGTGTGGGTGTTCCCACTGTGGCTCAGCGAGTAACGAGCCCAACTAGTATCCGTGAGGATGCAGGTTCGGTCCCTGGCCTTCCTCAGCGGGTTAAGGATCTGGTGTTGCCGTGAGCTGTGGTGTAGGTCACAGACACGCAGCTAGGATTGACGTTGCTGTGGCTGTGCTGCAGGCCGGCAGCTGCAGCTCCGATTTGACCCCTAGCCTAGGAACTTCCATATGCAGCAGGTGAGACCCTAAAAAGCAAAATAAAAGTAAGTATTCTTGGAGTTCCCGCTGTGGTGCAGTGGGTTAAGAGTCTGACCTCAATGGCTCAGGTCACAGCGGAGGCACGGGGGTTAAAGGACCCGGTTCTGCTGCGGCTGCAGCTTGGATTCAAGCCCTGGTGTGGGAACTTCCTTAGGCCGTGGTCAGGCCAAATAAATAAACAATAAGTTAAGTGTTTGCTGAATTATTACTAAAAAAAAAAAATTTAACCTCCAATCTAGTATCTTTTATAAACTGGATACTTATATTAAGATGTTCTTATTAAATCTTTTTTTTTTTTTTTGGTCTTTTTAGGGCTGCACCGACGGCATATGGAAGTTCCCAGGCTAGGGGTCGAACTGGAGCTGTAGCCACTGGCCTAGGGCCACAGCCGTGCTAGATCTGAGCCACGTCTGCGACTTTACACCACAGCTCACAGCAACGCCAGATCCTTAACCCACTGAGCAAGGCCAGGGATCGAACCTGCATCCTCATGGACACCAGTCAGGTTCCCTTCTGCTGAGCCAGGACAGGAACTCCAAGATGTCCTTATTAAATGACTTCAGTTTACCCACAAGCATTTCAACGCCTGGGATAAAGAGATCAAATGCTAAAATTTTGTTTTCTTAAATATAACGTCTTGGTAATAACCCCTGTCCAAAGGAGACGTGCTGATGCTAGTGGTTCAAGAAACAAAAACATTCGAGAAAGTCTGGAAAAGCTTCCTGGTCTACAAATTAAGGAGCCTGGTTTTCCTTGTAATCCCATATCAACGGCCATGAACAACCACAGCTAGCCCCCTCGCTGCCGCGCTACACACGTGACTTCATATGTTTAATACAAGGCTCTCCTCACTGGAATGTAAGCACCCTAAGGACCGAGATTTCTGTCTGTTTTGGTCACGGTTCAGATCACACCCAACAAACACGCAGAACAGGGCTGGCCACATCCATGCAAATTAACAGACAGTGTAGGAGTTCCCATCATGGCTGAGTGGTTAACAAACCTGACAAGTTTCCATGAGGACTCAGGTTCAATCCCTGGCCTCGCTCAGCGGGTTAAGGATCCAGCGTTGCCGTGAGCCGTGGCGTAGGTGGCAGACGCGGCTCGGATCCCGCGTTGCTGTGGCTGTGGTGTAGGCCGGCGGCTGCAGCTCCAATTGGACCCCTAGCCTGGGAGCCTCCATATGCCGCAGGTGTGGCCCTAAAAAGACAAAAAATAAACAAATAAAAAACTTTAAAAAAAAAAAAGACAGTGTACCACTTTGCCAGGGCTGCCACCACAAGGCACCACAGCCTGGGTGGCGTAAACAATACGAATCTTTGTGGGAGAGTTCCGTTGTGGGGCAGTGGCTTAAAGATCCGGGGTTGTCACTGCAGTGGCTGTAGTCACCACCGTGGCTCAGATTCAATTGCTGCCCAGGACCTTCCACGTGTCACAGGTGCAGCCAAGAAAAAAAAAAAAAAAAACTGTTTTCTCAGTTTGGGAGCTAGAAGTCTGAGATTAAGGTGTCAGTCAGCAGGGCTGGTTGCTCTTTTTTTTTTTTTTCCTGCAGCATATGGAAGTTCCCAGACCAGGGGTTGAACCCATGCCACAGCAGCAACGCCGGGTCCTTAACCCACAGCACCACAAGGGAACTCCAGGGGCGGTTCTTCCCAGGCTTCTCTCCTTGGTTTATAGATGGCCAGCCAGCCCACTGTATCCATCTATACCCCAGTCCAGCGTGCTGGCATTCTTATAAAGACACCAACACACTAGATTAGGGTCTGACCTCACTTTACCTTGATTATCTCTTCAAAGGCCCTGTAACACAGAATCACATTCTGAAGTCTCCGGGGATTAGGATTTCAACATATGAATGGTGGCGGGGCCACGAGGGACCACAGCTCAGCCCGCCACAGAGAGAGGGGAATGGAAGTTACTGCACTTCCTTTCGAGATAATTCTGACTTTGCGAACGAGGCGTCTCTGTGTCATGAAACTCGGAACATCTGCTTTGATGAATGATGTCATACTCAAAGCAGTGGCACGTAAATCCTTTTCAAAGGTATATATAAGCCACAAAATAATCATCCTGCAAATTACCTGTCAACAGGGATTCCTGTTCCACTCGCAGCTCTCGAAAAAGAAGAATCAAATCTACAGCAACACCAATGGTATCCAAGTTCCTGCGGAGGGTTTTTTAAAAAGACAAAAGTTAGACGCATTCTTTGCCTTAAACCTGCACCTCCGACGACGACCCCACGCATGCAGAGATGGCTGGTTACGAGGTCCGGCAGCAGCCGGATCAAGGGCCCCCCGAGGTACCACATCTTAACCCCCAGACCCGAGAATATGTCACCTGACCTGGTGGCCTGGTGACCATTAGAGTCATGAATAAATTAAGGACCTCAAGATGAACAGACTATCCTGGATTAACCAGGTGGGCCCAGACTATCATGAGGGTCCTTACAAGAGGGACACAAGGTGGCCCGAGAAGGAGGCCACGAGCCACAGAAGGCGGGTGGCCACGAGCCACAGAAGGCGGGCGGCCTAGAGCCACAGAAGGTGGGTGGCCACGAGCCACAGAAGGGAGGCAGCCCCTAGAAGCTGGAAAAGGCAGGAAACATACTCTGGCCTACCGCCTCCCACAGGATTTGGCCACGTCAATCCAGGGGAGACTGTGGAACTTCAGAGCTGCACGATGACGAGTCTGTATTGCTTTGTTTTAAGCCATTAAGCTTTTAGTAATTTGTCACAGTAGCTACAGGACACTGATTCAGTAGCAGAAATGGGGTGCTGCCGGAATAAATAAAATGTATAGAAGTACGGACTTCCCATCATGGCACAACTGGCGTCCATTAGAACGTGGATTCGATCCCTGGCCTCGCTCAGTGGATTAAGGGTCTGACGCTGCTGTGAGCTGTGGTGTAGGTCGCAGATGCAGCTCAGATACCGCGTTGCTGTGGCTGTGGCGAAGGCTGGCGGCTGCAGCTCCAATTAGACCCCTAGCCTGGGAACTTCCATTTGCTGTGGGTGTGGCCCTAAAAAAGCAAAAAAAAAAAAAAAAAGTATAAGTGGATGGAATTTGGCAATGGACAGAGGCTGCAAGAGTTTTGAGAAGCAGGAGAGAAAAGGCCGAGATGCCTTGAACAGACTGTTGACAGACACGTGGACGCGGAAGGCCCTGCCGGGGGGTCTCAGAAGAAAACGAGGACCACGTTATCCTCGCAACATACGGGTGAGACCCGCAAGGTTTCTGAGAACGTTATACCAGTAGAAATGTTATACCAAGCCGAATGTTTCAACTTGGATGAAATGCACAGAGAAAGGGTGAAATGAAAGAAGGCTGTTCAAACTCCCCGAATCCGACGGGCAGGAAACAGGCTGATCAAAATTACTCGGCAGAAAACACATGTCAGCCTTAACCTTCAAGGGGAAGGAAAGACAACTCAGCGACAGACCAGGGCAGAGGGGACTGCACCCCGGGCCTCGAAACCTGAGTCTGCCCAAACGGATCACAAAGAGAAATCGCCCGGGATCTGTGACTCCTCTTTTCCCTCAATTTTCTCCTTTTTTAGAGGGCAAGTGCCTAAAACTGTCATCCTGCGCCTGGCCTCCCGCTGTACTTTGGGAGCAAACAATTTGCTGTCTAGTTCCGTGGGCCCAAAGATAGAAAGGGATTCTGCCTCTGGATGAATCATTCCGCGTCTCACCCACGCGTCACTTAGCTGCTAAGATCTGGGACCTGGTAGCTAATGAGACCTGGAGGAGATTCTGGGCCTGAGCTGATGTTACAATGAGTCAAGAATCGGGAGAACCTGAGATGAGTGTACTGCGCGTGCAGGACAGACGTGAATCTTTAGGGGCCTGAAGTGGCCCGTGACAGGCTAAATAAGGGTCCCCAACGATGTTCATACACTCAGCTCTGGAAGCTGAGACTACATTACCTTATATGGCAAAAGAGACGTGGTCCAGTAAGAAATATATGTTTGATCTTTGTCCCCCATTCCTGGCAGCTCCGAAAACCCCTGGAAGTGCCTGTGTGACAGGACTGCCTTCGTAACACCTGTTACTCACAAGCCCCTTTCAACCCGAGTTGACCTTAGGCTAATGAGGTGACTCTTACTGGGCCCGCGGGTGGCTTCAGGAGGGCGGCTGGTGGCCAGAGGAAGCGAACGTAAGATTAGGACGGCTGAAACTTGCAACCCCAAGCTCCTGCCTCTGGGGAGAGGAAAGGGGCTGGAGACTGAGCTCAATCACCAATGGGCAAGGATCTAATCAATCACGCCTATAGGAAGGAACTTGCATAAAAAATCCTCAGCAATGAGTGTGGAAGGCTTTCGAATGGGTTCATGAACACGTCACAGTCCTGAGAGGACAGGAAAGGGTACAGAGTTCCGTGTCCCGGCCCATCCCCTGCTCATCTTCCAGGTGGTTGTCCCTTTAGAGCAAACCAGTAACAGGACGCATCGGACTTCCCTGAGTTCCGTGGGTCACTCTACTGAATCATCAAACCTGAGGGGTGTCACGGGAACCCCTGAATCTGTGGTCAGCTGGGCGGAAACGCAAGCAGGTACTCCATTCGCAGCTGGTGTCTGAAGTGGGCAGGCTGGTGGGACCGAGTCACGAAGTCAGGGCATCCGACTAACTCAGGGTGGGTATGCCCAGGATGGAACCGGACTGTGGGACACCCGCCTGGTTTCGGAGAATCAGAACTGGTCAGAAAGTGGCTGAAGAGACGGTCCGGGTGTGATTCGATTAACGCTCTGAAGACGGGACGGTCACTCCGGATGACCCGGGTGGGCCTTGCGGAACCGCCACGGTCCCGAGCAGAGGCTGCCGGAGGGTCAGAGTCGGAAAGAGGCCGGAAGATGCAATGGTTCTGCTTTGAGGATGGGGAGAGGGAGCCGGGAGAGAAGGAAGCAGGAGGCCTCTAGGAGCTGGAAAAGCAAGGGAATGGGTTCTCCAGCAGAGACCGCAGAGCTGAAGCTTTGCAACAGGAAACGGGAAAACTGATTTGGGACATCTGACCTCCGGAACGGCAGAGAATACATCCTGGTTGTTTTAAGCCACTAAATCTGCGTTCGTTTGTTACAGCAGCAAAGGAAACCCGCACAGCTCCCCACCGGCCTCGCCCGTGCTCAACGCGAATCAGAATCAAAGCCCAGACATTCCCCACCCGACAAGAGGGTCGGTGCGCGCCAGGCTAGGGTTCGAGCTCTTCTCCCCAAGGCCAGGGGGGCCGAGGCTCTCGGCCCCTTCCCTCTTCATCCATGAATAGGACAGGGGAGCTCAGGAGCAGCTCAGCTCCACACATCCAAATGGCTTCCAGGCAACCAGGCCCACGGCTTCTGGCCTGCTTCTGCGTGGCCAGATTTGGGAAATGGGCCCCTGGGGTCGGGGGGCAGGGGTGGACTCTAAGTTCATGACATGAAAATTATATGGAATTCAAATTTCAGTGTTCACCAGTGAGGTTTTACAGGAACACAGCCTGTGCGTCTGTTCACGTACTACGAGTGGCGGCTTTCCCACTGCACCGGGAGAACTGGGCCCTTCTGACAGCCATCGCGAAGCCTGGACCCTTTATCCAGCTCTCTGCAGTCAAAGCACAGCGACCCCGGCAACGGGGGTTCTATTTACAGGCAGAGCTAACTGCCTTCAACAGTGTTCTTTGAGCACTTCCTGAAATTCCATACGACTCGGGTTGTTTGTTCTGCCGTGTTAGGCCCCCGTGTTCCCTACATCCTTTGGCAAAACAGAAGCCCGGGCCACACGATGTGCAAGTCTCAGACAAAAAATATAAAAAGATCTAGACTTGAGTAGTTTCATGACTTCGGATTTACTCTTTAATAACTTTAAACATCGGAAAAATACATCTCGGTTGAGGCCTGAATCCTGAGAGGCCCGAGGATATGGGCTTTTGTGAAGGTTGGCCTCCAAATCCTTACTGGGAAATCTTTGCTGCACTTCTGACTCCTAATACGGTTCTGCCAGGAGCTGATGGCCTAAATGATTAGAATTTCCCTTTAAATTCAACAGTCAATAATAATATCATCGCAGAAGGATGGAGGCAAAAACACTAACATCCTTAAATGTTCATTTCATTTCAACCCAGCCATAAGTGGCATTCAATAAAAAGACACCACGACTGCACAAAATACAGCCCTTCTTTTAACGGCCCTGAAGACGGCTGCTATTTTATTTGCCACAGGATTTATTTTCATAATGTTTATATTTTTCTTGTTCATATATTACTTTTAGACCCCCCAAAAGGAAAACAGAAATTGTTTTCAAAGAAAGGAATATCACCAAGACTTGCACTGTCCTATCGCTCACCAGGCAGGGACAGAAACATTTAACGCACTGAGCATTCCAGCCAGGTTCAGAGGCACCTTCGGGAGTTTTTACAACAAGTGATCTCCTTTAAAACTCACAGCAACCTCCTGCGGGAGACGCTGTTTGCCCCGCTTTTCGGAGGAGAAAACTGGCTCTCGGAGAGCTAAGGGCCTGGTCCAGAGCCCCGTGGCCGTTCAGGGACGGCACGGTCGCAGACAACAGCGTTGATGGGCATCTCAGAATGGTTCGGGCAACCGAGCCGGACAGTGTGGAGTCAAAGCGAACATTCCAGGCTCCGTGACTTACTGAATGAGTAACCCTCAGACAAGTTCTTGG
Source organism: Catagonus wagneri (assembly GCA_004024745.2). Taxonomy (NCBI): domain Eukaryota; kingdom Metazoa; phylum Chordata; class Mammalia; order Artiodactyla; family Tayassuidae; genus Catagonus; species Catagonus wagneri. The sequence continues at coordinate 389,996 of PVHT021183617.1, forward strand.
GCCGCTCTGAGTCACATCTTTTCCTTCTGTAAAAATGGAAAAATAGTAGCAGACTGTTTCCTGGGTTTGTTCTAAGGATTAAACACACCACTGCGGGTCAAGCTCTGGGGACCAAATGCTCGCTCCCCTCCCCGCGAGGCTGGCTGGCGACACACACAGCTAAGTCTGCACCAAGCCCCGTCCGAGTCAGCCCTGAGGCTGTCCTGACGGCCTCTTGCCTGGAAAGGAACAAAACAGACTGGGCTCTGGCCTGCTGCTTCTAGCATATAATTAGTTATATTTCTTAAATGTTAACCATTATTACCAAAACCGTCACTGCTTCTAGCCATTTTATCTGCAAACGGGTGCCATGTTCAGTTTAGCATTGAAGTAAAACTACCTAGCTCTTTTCCCTTCTCCTTTGATCTAAAAGAAACCTCATTAATCATATCAAAGCCTCAGGTACAAGGCTGTCTAGGCAGCGCAGGGAGCCCTTCCACCGGCTTCTGGACCGGCTCGAGTTCACTCATCAGAGTGGTGACAGGGAGGCCTGGGGGCTCGGTCTACCTTCAAGTCCAGGGAAGAAAGGGGAGCTTGCTTTGTGGCTTCCGACTTCATCTCAAGTAAGAATTTTTAATAAAAAGTAGATTCCATATAATCAAGGAAGAAAGGAGCTCAGTCCTGGGCGGGGGTGGGGGGGTAACACGTGAAAAAATACGAGCAGCACAGGGCAGGCCTCTTGCTCATCCTTGTAACTGCATCGGACAGCAGGTGGAAGGGGAACTGGAAACTTCAGACAGTCCTAAGGAAATCTCAGAGATAAGTCATCCTTGAAATTCACAGAGTTCCCACTGTGGCTCAGCAGTAACAAATGCGACTAGTATCCATGAGGACAGGACACATGTTTGATCCCTGGTCCCACTCAGTGGGTTAAGGACCCGGCGTTGCCATGAGCTACAGGGTACATCGCAGACTCAGCTCAGATCTGGCGTTGCTGTGGCTGTGGCTGGCGGCTGCAGCTCCGCTTCCACCCCTAGCCTGGGAACCTTCCATATGCAGCAGGTGCAGCTTTAAAATGCAAAAGAAAAGAAAGAGTGAGAGAGGGAAGGAAGGAAGGAGGAAATTCACAAAGTACTTCCTGTTCAAAGTAAACACAAGGGCAACTAATTAAACCACTAAAACTAATTAAAACATTTACAGCTAAGAAACATGAGGTCCAGAACTGCATATGCAGTTAGGCAGGCAGAATCTAGAATCAAAGAATCAAAATTAAGTGCAAAACATGGTGCCACGGAGCAAACAGAATACCTCAAAACATTGTAAGACAAGCAAGAGACGTAAAGAACCCCTAGTGCTGCTCGAGTGGTCCCATCACACCCTCATCTAAGGGCCCCACTGCAAGGCCACAGAGCGCCTCTCCCCGGAGACCTAAGACCGCCTCCAGCAACACCGGGCGGCTGAGATGCCAAAACAGCATCGGACGGATAAAAACCCTGACGACGGAGCAGCAGGTCCCCAGACAGAGAAATGGAATCAAACAAAGGTCTGTGGGTAGCTTCCAAGGGCGGCACCTGATAGAATTCTGGTTCACGGAGCACTCTATGCAGGCGTTGCGGAGGCACCGGAAGCACTCCGTTATCAGCTGCAGGCTGGAGGCCAGGTGCTCCACCTGCGCTGGGTCCCTGCAGGCCAGCTCCACGGCATGCGCAGACTTCTTCAGGATGGCCAGCACTCTCTGGAAGATAGTCCTGGGCGCTGTTTCTCTGAAAAAGGATACAACTGTTACCAACCGGAGGAGGGGGGAATCTCATTTCCAAATGTCCCTTCCAGAACGCTGTTTGTACCTCATTCTGGGGGAGGCTGGCTAAGCCTCTCCTCTCTGTTTCAGTTCCTTAGTCTACGAAGCGCTCAGCCGCCGCGCTATTCTTTTCAGCCCTTCCCCTGTGTGATCTCATTTAATTCTGCATCAACCTCATCGTCGACTCCATCGTAAAGAGAAGGTAACGGCGGTGGAGGGGAGTTTAAGCAACGCGCCCACATCACCCGGCTAAGAACTGGCTGAGCTCCCGTTCACCTGACTTGAAAACTGTCCCCCCCACGACAACCCAAGTCTCCATTTTCAGTGTTTCTGGTTATGGATCTGCCCTGAATCCAGAGTATCTATGTCGCATGTTCTAGAAAAGAGAGACCCATGTCCACGGTCACCCGGGAAATGATGGGAAACAATATCCGTGGAGAACCGAGGGTCCACCCTCAGGATCAGAGCAGCCGGCCACAGGTGCTCTGACCTCACACATATCCGGCCACATAGATGGGGGCTGGGGACACGGGAAGGAGGGAAGGAGACAGAAACAGAGGGGGACAGAATGAGCCGGGGCTGTCCCCAAGGCACCTCAGTGCCCCCGGGCCTCTCACGCCAGGTGCACGGACCACACTGGGGCTCGGTTCACAGCTATGAAGAGAAGAATTCTTGGGTGCGGCGTGGCACCTGAATGCCAGCCAACTTCCTCATTCCACGAATCCCCTAAAGAAACGACAATCTGTTCCAACGGTAGAAGAAAAACTGTCAGCCAGCTGAAGACCATCGCACAGGTGGGCTCTGGCCTCAGAGATTTTCCCCTTGTGCCCTCACTGTGGGTGCGCGGCACCCTACGGCTCAGCCCTGGATCAGCCCCGGGCACCAGGGAGCTACGGTGAAGCACCCTCGCTGCTGCGCTTCCCTGGGGCCCCGGAGACACTTGCTCCGCAAGCTCCAGGACCCTAAATACTTGTACTCCAGGCACTGCCTTTGCGTCTCAAGGTTGGGTAATATAAATCACACTGTTCAAGGAGTTCCCTGGTGGCGCAGTGGGTTAAGAACTGGCACTGTCACTGCTGCAGCTCAGATCACAGCTGTGGCACGGGTTCGATCCCCGGCCCAGGAACTTTTGCATGCTGCAGCCACAGCCAGGAAAAAAAAAAAAATCACGTTTTCAGTATGTTTTCTTCTTGGTCTTTGCGTTTACAAAGCCTGGAGTCAAAGCTACAATCCATCTTTAACGCTATGAATCCCTCAGCCCGACTCTGAATCCTAACCTTATTTTTCCTGTCTGGCTTTTCCCTTCTCTCCGATTTCCTCCCTTACCTTTATTTTATTCAACTGCATTTTACTTTGCTGTTTAGGGCCGCACCTGCAGCATACAGAGGTTCCCAGGCTAGGGGTCGAAGCGGAGCTCTAGCTGCCGGCCTGCACTACAACCACAGCAAGGCGGGATCCAAGCCGCGTCTGCAACCTACACCACAGCTCACAGAGCAATGCTGGATCCTGAACCCACTGAGCAAGGCCAGGGATCGCACCTGAGTCCTCACAGACATTTATGTCCGGTTCTTAACCCACTGAGCCGCCACAACAGAAACTCTTACATTTATTTTTGGAAGGCACTTAAGATTTGTTTTGGGAAAGAGGCAGAGTACAAATTAATCAATTAAAACTTGGGACCACACATAAAATAAGTGGCCCCACGTCCCCCATCAGCTCTCAGTGTAGATCATGAACCTTTGACTCCGGGTCTCAGTGATCGAGCGACCAAAAAAAAAAAAAAAAAAGGTAAAAGTTCAAGGGTGCAGCCATTAATCCTGCCTAGGTAACCACAGAAGACAAGGAGGTGTGCAGGTTCACGATGCGTCACAAAAAGAATATTCACAAACACTCTGGAGACAGCTTGAAGGAGCACTGCTGGGGAGGACAGAACTTCCCAGTCTAACCCTCTAGAGTTCTTGCCACTGGACCAGTAATGAAACTGACGGGCTAATGGGAGAAAGACATTTAAATTCATGTGCCTGGAGGTCTCACCAAAACGGGACCTAAAAAGTGGGCCCGAGCAGGCAGCCTTCACACTTTCTGGACAAAGAAATTGTGGGGAACCGACAGGACAAAGAAACTTAGGCTCTGGGTGCTTAATCGGTGAAAACACAATCTGGACACGGGTGGTCACCTGAAGTTTGTTTATACAGGCTCGTGGTCCCGAACTCATCTCTGGGACAAAGGTGTCCCCCTGCCTGCAGCTGCGGGGAGGGGCCCTCTCGAGCCAGAGGGAGATCTGCCTGCTCTCAGGGAGGCAGGGAGGGGTGTGAGCGTGCCCAGCGAGAACCAACCCTTTATACGTAACTAATTCAAAAGAAAAATGACACACAAAGCCCCTGCTGTGGCTCAGTGGAAAAGAACCCCACTAGTATCCGTGAAGATGCAGGTTCGATCCCTGGCCTCACTCAGTGGGTTAAGGATCCAGCGTTTCCGCGAGCTGTGGGGTAGGCCGCAGACCTGACTCGGATCTGGCATGCTGACGTTGTGGTGTAGACCTGCAGCTACAACTCCGATTCAACCCCTAGCCTGGGAACTTCCATATGCTATAGGTTCAGTCCTTAAAAAAAACAAAAACAAACAAACAAAAAAACATGCCACTGAGGCTTATTTTGGAGAGGCCTGCTCTGGGCTCCAGCAGGGCTGAACTCAGTGCAGGCACGAAAGCGCTAAGAACACACCCAAGGGTTTGAAACACGCTGCCGAGTGCCAGGAGTGATGGCCATTTCCACGACAAACCATAAACCTCAATACCCCCATCCACCCCATCTGCAGAAAGTTTTAATAACATTTATTACTTAACCTCTGGTCATAGAAAAGGAGCGCTCTACAACATGAATAATCTACAATAAAGCCCCTTTTCTCTACCTCGATGACTCAGAAATGCGTGTTTCCACCCGGATAGAAAGCGGCCAAGTGACTTCCTTCAGCTGGTCCCTCGCAAGCCAACTCTCCCAGGCGCCACCTCCCCACTGTGAATGGTCTTCCCTGATGTCACCCCTTGAACCCTGAGCATCCGTTTTATTCAGAACTGACACCCAACATTGCCAAAGCTTTGAAATCAAACTGTTACCCACGGCACAAAACAGGAGCTCTGCTCTTAGGGAAACTCGGGAACTCAGAGTCCAACCTCGGGGCAGTTAGTAAATCCCTGAATTGTGCTGTCGACAATCCCCAAGGTGACCGTGTTAACCTGTCACATTATATACGCCAGGCCCTTCTCCTTTATTACACCCTCACCCGAAAGAAAAATGCTGACCTGAACTAAAGCCAATCAAAAGACCCCTGAAATACAAACAGCCATCAGTAGAAAGAGCGACCGCAGCAGCCGCTACCCAGGGCGCAGGAATTCTCACGTGCGGTATAGAGAGAAAATAAATTGGGATTGTGAGCACGGTCAGCTGCTCTCCCCAGGCTGCACGCGCGCGCAAATTCATGAAACCAAAAGCAGGTGCAACACTCTGGGTCTGTGCAAACGCGTGCCCTCCGCCAGAATCCCTTTCACACCACCCTCACCCCAATTCTCTGCTTGGAAGAACCCCCGGGGGCTCCTCTGAGGCCTTTGGAAAACTCAGAGCCCTGGAGAAACTCCTCTGTTACTCAGGGAGCCCAGGGGAGCCCCTCCCATCTCCAGGCTCCACGGGGACTCGGCCCCCAAGAGTTGACACAGCCCCGCATCAGAGCACGTTCTCCTGGCTGGTCCATCGCCCCAGCCAGATGACAACCCCTGGAAAAACAGAGATCGCTTTATTTTTTTCTGTATCTCTAGGGTCCAGACCCACGTTCACTAATTGTATTCGTTCAAGTTTAAAACAGAGTCGAGGAGTTCCCGTAGTAGCGACTAGGAACCATGAGGTTGCGGGTTCCATCCCTGGCCTTGTTCAGTGGGTTAACGATCTGGCATTGCTGTGAGCTGTGGTGTAGGTCACAGACGCGGCTGGGATCTGGCATTACGTGGCTGTCGCGTAGGCTGGCAGCTGTAGCTCCAATTTGACCCCTAGCTTGGGAACCTCCATATGCCGCGGGTGCAGCCCTAAAAAAAAAACACAGAGTCGAGACGAGTCACTTATTCGGAGCGGCATCTGGCTGCTTCACCGACTTACTTGCTAAGTAACACAGACACTTACGGAGCATGCGCCAGGCCCCTGAGCATGAAACCCACACGCTTGGCGGCAGCGACTGGAAAGGGGACACGGAGGCACAGCCCAACTCATCCACGCCCAGGAGGAAGCCACATACCCTGAACTCAAAAGTGTGGGAAAAAAAGGCCATATCTGAAGACGTAGGTGTTTTATCATTGGTCCTCAAAAAACATCTAATTTCTTTTCCCCACTAAATGATACAGCAGGTAACTTTAAAGGGGGAGGGAGAGGTGAGGAGCTATGACTCAATTAACTATATTTTAAACTTCTTGAAAGCAGGAGTTGCCGTCATGGCTCAGCCGAAACAAATCTGACTAGGATCCGTGAGGACGCAGGTTCGATCCCTGGCCTCGATCAGTGGGTTAAGGATCTGGCATTGCCGTTGCAAAGGAGGCTCGGATCCTGCATAGCTGTGGCTGTGGCGCAGGCCAGCAGCTGCAGCTCCAATTTGACCCCTAGCCTGGGAACCCCCATATGCCTCGGGTGCGACCCTAAAAAGACAAAAAATAAAGAAATAAATAAATATATTTCTTGAAAGCAGAAACTATTTCTCAGATGCCTGTATCCCTCTCGAAAGGGTGAAAAATCTTTCCTCTAGAACCATATGGTAAATAGCTATAGATTTTATTCACCGTATTTTCATACTGTATAATAATTAACAGCTCTCATCAGAGGAGGACGAGAAAGCTTTTCATTAAGAGTAAATATGGAAGCATTGAACGCAATTCCATACTTCTGCACCTTCTCCACAGCCTTGAAAGAAAGCTACTTGGCATTTTACAGATCCAGAGCACGCCATCTGCAAATCCCATGTTCACTGTTAAGACAGCCCAGCTAAATCTGTGTAATGATTAACGGCAGTGCAATAACCAGGAAAGACCAGTCGGTCGTTCACATATTACAAATGTTATTCGTCATAAGGAGGGCTGTCATTTCTGCCTTAGCCAAACAAACACAAAATATTCACAAAGACTTTAAAAAGCTTAGCTACTTCATTCACAGAAGGCAGAAAGTACTTACAGGGACAATTAAAATTCAACCGTTAGACATTCCTTTTAGAGAGGAATGCATACCCTGAAGACACCCTATAAACGAAATGTTACATCGCAGAACAAAAACAGCCTTTGAATTATACAAAAGGTAGAATTTCATTTCCTTCAAGTTTGAACACATCTGGAGGTTTAATCTTGGCAGGTCCTGCTGGAGTGAAATTAAAGAAAACTACCAGCGACCATATATAACAGGTCCTTCTAACACACCCATCACACATTTGGTTCACTGGGTGAAAACTACCCACCAGGAAACTCTCTGCTCCTCCTTACAACGCCACAACGAGGACTTTTATTCTTGTTAAAAGATTTATTCTAATACCCGGGATTTAATCAAACATTGGTTTAGCCGCTGTCACTGAGCAAAACTGTCAGAATACAGACAAGTTCTGAAATTAAAATAGCAATCATTGGTTGTTATTTAATACCACACACCCTGCTCACTGAGTCAGAGTCAAGAAAAGCAGAAAATAAAAACATTTCTTTCTCCCACCAAAAACGGCCTTGGGCAAAAACTTAAAATTCACCTTTGCAGACCTCAAAACTCTGCTTTGTAGAGTCTTTTCCCCTTGTCACACCCGGACGCTCAAGCTGTCCCTGAGACAGAGTTGCGCGGTTGGGAAACTTTAGGTGAAGGGCCAGATAGTAACTATTTCAGGCTCTGAGTGTCTGACCATCTCCGTCACAACTTCTCTGCTGCTGAAATGCAAAAGCAGCCCCAGACAACACCTACACGGACGGGCACGGCTGTGTGCCAGTAAAACTGTTTCTATGCACACATAAAAGTGTTTTTAATTTTATTGAAGTACAGCTGATTTACATGTTGTGTTCATTTCTGCTGGACAGCAAAGTGACTCAGTTATACACATATAGATTCTTTTTCATATGCTTGTCCATTATTTTGTTTTATTGTCTTTTTTTTTGCTGCACCTGTGGCACATGGAAGTTCCCAGGCTAGGGGTCGAAACACAGCTGCAGCTGCCGGTCTACACCACAGCCACAGCAACATGGGATCCAAGCCGCATCCGCGATCTACACTGCAGCTTGCCGTAACACCAGATCCTTAACCCACCGAGAGAGGCCAGGGGTCGAACCCACATCCTCATGGATACTAGTCAGGTTCTTAACCCGCTGAGCCACAACAGGAGTTCTCATTGTGGTTCACCACACAATATTGAATATAGTTCCCTGCATGGACACTGAAATTTAAGGTTCGCGTAATTTTCAAGTGTCATGAAATTTTATTCATTTATTTTCTCTTACCATTTAAAAGGTAAAAGTCATTCTTAACACAAAGGCCATTTAAAAACAAAACACAGGTGGTGGGTCAGATTTGGCCCACAGATGAGAGTTGGTAAGCCCAGCTTTAAAGGGTTCCAAATACATCAGTCCTCTCCTCACCCCCCAAAAATCACACGCTTCCCTCTTTCCCAATGTCCTCACCACAGTCAAAACTCACTTCCTGTCACAACAAAGAGCCAGAATCTCAAATGCATCGTGCCAAGTAAAGGAAGCGGAGAGAAGGTAAAATGCACAGAGCTGGACAGTGTCCGGAACAGACCCGTGCACACAGAGAAAGCTGGCAGATAGCAGTGCTGGCCCCAAAGATCCTGGGGAGGCCGGAACGTTCTAGAAGAGATGCTGGAGCAACTGTCAATCATACTCAAAAAATAGCTGAACTGGGGCCTTACTTCTAATCCTACTGAAAAGTAGCTCCAGATGGATTTAGGAATGTGTGTTAGGCCAAACTATACAACCACGGAAGAAAATATATGGAGAATGTCTATATTTTTAGCAAGAAAAAGAAATTTGTATAGAAGACTTTAGTAAGAACCGTATTTAAAAACCTTTTTTTTTTTTTTAGGGCTGCACCTGCGGCATATGGAAGTTCCCAGGCTAGGGGCAAAATCGGAGCTGCGGCTGCCGGCCTTCGCCACAGCCACAGCAGCACCAGATCCTTACCACTGCGCGAGGCCAGGGATCGGACCTGGGTCCTCACGGATACCAGTTGGGCTCATTACTGCTGAGTCACAACAGGACCTTCCTAAAAACCTCATTCAGAAAGTGTTCTTTGAGCGCAGACCTGAGGAAGCAAACCATGGACCCTCTGGGGAGAAGACCTTGGACGGCAGCGAAGGAACAGCAGGGCTGGAGGGAAGGTGCCCGAACAGGAAAGCACAGCTGAGGATGGAGCCAGGCCGCCCAGGCTCTGCGGCCCCTGAGGGGACCTCAGCTCTCACCACACTGTGAGGAGCACCATCACCTGACTTCCATTTCTTTTTCTTTTCTTTTTTTCAGGGCCGTACCCGCGGCATGTGAAAGTTCCCAGGCTAGGGGTCAGATCGGAGCTACAGCTACTGGCCACAGCCACAGCCACAGCCACCTAGGGTCCAAGCCACGTCTGCGACCTGCACCACAGCTCACCGCAAAGCCGGATCGTTAACCCACGGAGCAAAGCCAGGGATCAAACCCGCATCCTCAAGGCTAGCTAGTAGTCTGATTCTTAACCTGCTGAGCCACAAAGGGAATTCCCAACTTTCACTTTTAAAGGATCCCTCTGTCTATTCTGTAAAGACCTGATCACGGCCAGAGAAAGCAAAGATACCAGGAGACCAGTCAGGACACCACCCTTGGACGAGTGTCAGCGACAGACGCAGAAAGCCGAGATCAGGGTCTGAATATATATTCTGAAGGTGGGGCCAGTGATATGTGATGCTGAGGAGTTCCCGCTGTGGCATGGTGGGTTAAGACTCCCACTGCAGAGGCTCAGGTTCCATCCGAGGCCCTGCACGGTGGGTTAAAGGATCCAGCATCGCCGCAGCTGCGGCTCAGATGCAGTCCCTGGCCCGGGAACTTCCACATGCCGAGGTACGGCCATAAAGTAACATCAGATGTGACAATGAGATGTGGGGAGCGGTGCTGGAGAAAGGGGAGTCCAGGGTGGCTCCAAACACTGGCCGAGCAGTAGGCGGGCGCACAGATCTGCTGTTCACAAAATGGGAAGACCGCTGCAAAGGCATCCGGACAACGGGGGGCTCGGGAGCTCAGCTTGGGATGCGTTGGATCCGAGGTGCTTCTTAGGAAAAGAAGCAGAAACATGCAGTAGATGCACGGACACACAAGCCCCGGGGCCAGGAGAAAAGTCCAGCTAAAGAAACACATGAAGAGTTACCAGCAAATGCCATAAAAGCCCCAGACCGAAGGGCATCGCCATGGGGGTGCGGGCAGGTGAAGAGGCCTGAGGACCGAGCTTCAGGACCTCAGAGAAGGGCCAGCGAGCCAGGAGGCTCAGAAGCGGCTGGTGTTCTGGAGGCCAAATGAAGAAAGCGTTTCCAGGAGAAAGACGTGATGAGCTGAGAGGTCAAGACGAGGAAGTAAGGTCAAAAGCAATGGGCTTAGCAGCAGAGAATGAGTAAAAGAGAAAAGACAAACTGTAGCGGGGGAACACAAAAATCTCTTCAGAGAAGTTTTATTATAAATGGGAGCAGGGGAACAAAATCAGGGGAATGGGGGGAGATCTGTCTTACCACGGGAAGAATTACAGCAGACCTGCCGACTTGAGAATAATCCCACAGAAAAGGTAAGTCTGATGGTTTAAGAAAGAGAGGGGAGTTCGCTGGTGGCCAAGTGGTTAAGGATTCAGCATTGTCACTGCTGTGGCTCGGGTCTGATTCCTGGCCCCGGAACTTCCGCATGCCTCGGGCGTAGTCAAAAAAAGAAAAAAGAAAAGATTGTGGAGGGGCTGCAGCCACAGCTCCTCAGAAAGCCGTGGGGTGTGGCTATGTGCGGCTAGATGGGGCCGGGGGTCAAGTTCACTGAAGGAGATTCAAGAAAAGGAAAGCCCAGGGTAATAAAAGATAGCCTGTGTACTACTAGAACACCCAGGGTTTAAGGCAGAATTGACAGTGCACTGGAGCTAAATCCTTCAAGGAAGGAGGCAGCAGGACCCAGAGACCTTTCAACAGCAAAAGGGATGACACGGGCGGTCTACACTCTGACGGTGTGAGATGAAGAGTTGGAGCGGTTACAGAAGCAGCAGCAAGAACCGTCGCCTGCACACCTCCGCCTTCCAGGCAGGCAGTACACTGCACAGAGGGGACAGCCTCCCCCAGGAAGACCTTCTGGGAAAGGCGGGTCTTTGCGGGGGAGCCGTACCTCAACAGATCAAGATGAAAACCGCAGAGAGGCTGAGGACACGGCAATTCTGCTGACGACAGAGAGCGAGGTTCTTGTTTTCTTTTTATGGCCGAACCCGAGGTATAGGGAGGTCTCTAGGCTAGGGGTCGAATCGGAGCTACAGCTGCCGGCCTACACCACAGCCACAGGAACGCGGGATCCGAGCCCCATCTGCGACCTACACCACCGCTCACGGCAACGCCGGATCCTTAACCCACTGAGAGAGGCCAGGGATCAAACCCGAGTCCTCATGGATACTATGTTGGATTCTTAACCCGCTGAGCCACAGTGGGACCGCCACGGGAAGGGTTTCAAAAGCTCAGGAGTCAGGAAATCAATTTGTGAAGGCTGAGGTGTTATTTTGTGTTAAAACCACAGGTCAACTTGGGGAGAACTGATGCCTGTATGTTACTGAGGTTTCCTATAAGGACACGGTATAATTCTTCGTTTTCTTTAATGTGTCTTGATAGTTTTATAATATTCTCAACGAGCATGACAGCCACTAAACTCCTTGTGCGCATGACACGCCTGCACTTTTCTAAGCACGACATAAACTCCACGATGGCTGTTGTGATGAGCACATCACTGGCTGACAAATCCTGCTCTTAACTCTGATGTGCCCTCTCCAGGCTTGTGGCTGGCGGAGTGTTGACTCAGCCAACAGCTGGGCTCAGGGCTCCTCTGCCCGTGAATGAGTGTCTTTGCCCACAGTCCGGGGACCACACCCTTGGGCCCAGGGACCACGACAAAAGACCGGAGGACCGAAAGACCTGAGAAACGCTCCTCCGAGGGCACGGCTGGTCACAATCCCAACCTCACTTATTTTGATTTGCTGCCTCAAGTGTTTTCCTGTCCACTGGGTCCTTTTAAGATAACTGAATGGGCGGGGTGGCTCCACTGACCACATCTGTGTTTTGAAGTTGAGTCAGCTCACTTTACCAAACAGTTCCATGTGGTCCTCCGGCTCACGGCATAGGTAGAAATACGGGAAACCGTCATCACACGCTACAAAGTCCTTTTTATAGAGGCGCCTAATTGATGCTCTCTCTCAGCAAGGCTGATCTGAATCACGGCTGAGTCAGGAGAGCGCAGGGCAGCCTCAGCCAGGCTGACACTGAGTGCGGGGTGGGAGGCAGGGGGTTTGTTTCATTTTTGGTTGTTGTTTTTGGTGTAGCCAGACTCCTGCTGGCCAGAGACTCAAGAGTGTTTGGGGGAAACCTACATGAATGTGTATCCACACGGACGACAGGTTTATTTTTGAGTTCTGGGTTATGCCGACCTCTGAAGTGTTCGATCTATTCCCATCTTTATGTGAGTCGGCATATTGATGCACGCAGGAGGAATACCAAAACATTCTCCCCCCTTGCAACATCATCATTTGTCCTATCGGAGAATTCTTTCTTCTGCTCTTACCAGTCTTTCCTCTACGCTCTCACTTTGCCGCTAAGGACTCCAGCAAATTCAGTCATTAAAGGAAATCATTAAAATACAATCAAGCGCTCACTATGTGCTCACTGTGTGTTCAAGAAGAATTCTGCCCTCAAGTTCTTCTCTTTCCAGTGGGACTGGAAAGTGATTACGTGATCATATCAATAATACTCTGGTGTCTTTCTCTGAGAGAGGTAACAAGCACACAGTGGCAAGGGGAACAGGGGACAGAAGCACCTTGGTCAGCAAAGGTTTTTCAGGGAGTTCCCTGGTGGCTCAGTGGGTTGAGGGCCTGGCCTTGTCACTGCTGTGGCTCTGGCTGCAGCTTGTGGCGCGGGTTCGATCCCTGGCCCGGGAACTTTCGCATGCCTCGAGCATGGCCAAAAAAAAAAAAAAATCTTAAATCAATGAAATAAAGGCTTTCAGTGGGAAGTGAAATGGTCATTAACACTTGGGGGGAAATTAGGAGTGTGCGCATGAGGAAAGGAATGAAGTCAGAAGTTTAATATTACCTAAACTTTAATATTACTTCATATCAAGTTTCTTAGCATCTGAGCTCTTCCTCCTTTGGTGGTCTGAAAGCGCCAGAAATAGTTACTTACACTGTACCCACTACAGCTGCATCAGCAAACACAGAGCGTGGTACGTGGCATATGTGACCTGACTAAACAAATCAATGCCAAACATGATAAACTGAATTAACAGCTCTAAGTAATGAGAGCAACGGTTACTGACTGGCTCTCTGTCAGCGCTAAGAAGTGAATTTTTCACGACAGCCACTGGCTCTTCATTGTGCTGTTCAGTTCAACATGAAGCACCCCGAGCGGCCCAGGCACGGTGACAAAAGATGCCATCAGGAAGACAGAGGCTGCCCGCAACAAAGTCACAACCAGGTCAGGGAAGGGGCAAAAGGCCGATTTTATTATGAAATGAAAGTACAGTGAGGACAGAGGTCACGTTTTAAACATCTCCCCTCCATATAAGGTCATTATATGTTTATTTCTAAAACTTCTAAGTATGCAGCCCAACTTTAAAACCAGGTGAAAAGTTCCCCAGCGGCTCAGCAGATTAAGGAGTGGCTTGGGTCACTGCTGTGGCGCAGGTTTGATCCCTGGCCCAGGAACTTCTGCATGCCGTGGGCTCACCAAAAAATAAAAATAAAATAAAACAAAGTGAGTATCTCTACACACTAGAAACTGACTGGAAGCATTCAGCTATAATTAGGTTTAAACCAAAGAGTGGACGGTGTCCAGAACAGCCATCTGCACTTCAACTCCGGCAGGAGGAGGGGACCAAAAGCCCCCACACCCTATGGACATCGGAGCGCCAGGCAGAAGTCAGCTTTGGGACAGGACTTCCCTGCACAGGAGGAAAGAGGAAAAGCGCTGTGCTCCGTGCAGCATTCTGTGTGGGGACCGTACGAAGCTGTGCGCCTCCAGCACCAGGGGAGGCTGAGAGAGAGCGCCAGGGACAGGGCCAGGTCCGAGAGGCTGGCGAGCTCAGGGACCAAACTCCCAACATCCCCCAAATCGCTGTGACACAAATCCTCCGTAGGAGCGAAATCTGACTTTCGGCTCTGGGGTCACCGGCGGGAGGGGTGGGGGTGGGGGGGGGAGGGAGGATGCTGCAACCTTACACAGGGAGGAGTGAGCCCAGAAAGGGAGAAACTGTGACCGGGTGAGCCTGCAAACTCCAAGTTCAAAGAGAAAATCTAACCCTCAGAAAAGGCGGCCCCCCTCCTCACCACTCCTGCAGAATCTGTGCTCCCAATCCCGCAACACTGGACGGCGCTGGACCGAGCCCTGGGTCGGGACAAAGACCGCCTCCGCCAGGGAGCCCAGACAGGGACGGAGTGCACCTGAAGCCAGACCGCAGAGAGAACTCGCTGGGATTGCCGGCCAGCGGGCCGGCGGGCGGTTACTGCACTCACGGCCACCACGACGGGCCAGGGTGGCCCCTCCGAGCACCTGTAACGTGGGGAGTCGTCTCTCGGGACTTGCACGTCTCCGGATAACCAGAAACTGGCAGCAGCGGCTACAGACATCGGAGCGCAGCGGCCGGGCAGTTGGATGGGAAGGGAAAGCTAGGCTGGAGCTGGGGGCAGAGGTGACCGTGACTCACACAGCCTCGGGACAGGGGCCGGCGGCGGGGACTGCAACTGCACGAGCTCCGTCTAGGTCTTTTCTTTGAGACTCCAAATAGCTGTGACCGTACCGAGTGGAGGCACGGGGAGGTCTCAGGAGAAGAGGGACGGGGACGACGCTCATTGCATCCCTGCCCGCACACCCTCGGCCCGGCTAGGTAACAACCCCAGGGCACGGCCCTGAGTACAGAGCGCCTGGAGGCGCATCCCGCTGGGCTACGGAGCCCAGCCGCCCCCAGCAGCCAGCCAAGCGCAGCACCCCTGCGGTGGCTGTGTCCCTCCTTCCCCTAGAGAGCCCCCCTCACACCTCCATGGTGGTCACCAGGTCCTTTCCTCAAACTCTGCTTTAGGGGAAAAACCCAAGGGCTCAGGTATGCACGGAGCATCTGTAAACCTGGTCTCTGCAGAGCCGTCTGGGTTTCCAACAACTCGCGCCCGCGGCCTGTGTCATAGCCACGGCAACGTGGGATCCAAGGCACATCTGCGACCTACACCACAGCTCACGGCAGCGCCAGATCGGATTCCACTTTTGCTGTGGCTATAGCTGTGGTGTAGGCAGGCCGGCAGCTGCCGCTCTGATTCAACCCCTAGCCTGGGAACTTCCATATGTCACAGGTATGTCCCTAAAAAGCAAAAAAAAAAGCCAACTACAGAGTCTACAGCCTAAAACATAGAGTATAACACGTATGAGGGAGGAACAAGACTGGAAACTGGAACAAAGAGCCCGACCTGCTGCGCCCCCCTCCCGCTACTTACACCTTGGCAGTGACCCTTCAGAGTGAGCAGCAGCCAGGGCATGTCACTGCCAAGGTTATAAAGACACTCCAGCTTCCATCTGGGGCGCTCTCTCTTGGATCAACCACTCTGGGACAAGCCAGCGGCCATGTCACCAGCAGCCCTAGGGAGGGGTCCCTGTGGTGAGAATGAAGCCATTATCTAGAAGGCTGCCACAGGCACTCCTTCGCAAGTCTGGACATTACGCTCTAGGGCAAATACCTAGGTGCACAGGAAAAAACTGCCAAAGCATTTCCCAAAGGGGCTGCGCCATTCACACTCCCATCAGCAATGCACAGACTTCTAGTTGCTCCACAGCCTTCCCCAAATCTGCAGCTGTCGGTCATTTAACCCTCGCCATTCCAGTGAGTATGCAGAGGTAGCTCACTGGGAGTTTCTATTTATAACAGCTTTATTGAGATATAATTAACATGGTATACGAGTCACACATTTAAACTACATAATTTGATGGATTTCGGTATCTTACATTATTAACTTTTTCAGTTGTGGTAAAATATATGTCACATAAATCTGCCATTTTGACCATTTTTAAGTGTAGAATTCAGTGGATCTAATTATATTCATATTGTTGTACAACCATCACCACTAATTCCAAAACTTTTTTAACACCCCCAGCTCTAGCCACTAAACAATAACTCTCCCCCCCATTCCTGATAACCTCTAATCTTTCTGTCTCTCTGAATGTGCTTACTCTAAGTACTTTACAGAAGTGGAATCATACAGTATTTGTCCTTTTACGTCTGGCTCCATTCACTTAGCATGTTTTCAAGGTTCACCCACTTTACAGCATGTATCCGTACTTTATTCCTTTAATGGCTAAATAATATTCCATCTTAAGCACAAACTGCATTTTGTTTATCCGTCTATCTGTCGATGGACACTCAGGCTGTTCCCATCCTTTGGCTGTTGTGAATGACGCTGCAGCAAACACTGGCATCCAAGTATCTGACTGAGTTCCTACTTTCAACACTCTTGGGTACATACACATACCTAAGGGTGGAACTGCTCCTAGCTACGTTTAGGTTTCTGAGATGCCAGCAAACTGTTCCCCATAGTAGGTGAACCATTTCACATTCCCACCAGTGATGTACAAGGGTTTCAATTTCTCCACATCCTCGCCAACGCTCATTTTCCACTTTGTTGGTAACAGCAGCCATCCTAAAGAGCGTAGCGTGCTATCTCATTGTGTTAACCTGCATCTCCTTAGTGATTAAAGACACCAAGTACTTAATCACGTGGTTGTTGGCCATTTATAATCCTTTGTAATCAGAGTTTTCTGCTCCATTTTTTATTTGGGTTTTCTTTATATTATTGAGTTACAGGAGCACTTTACATATTCTAAAGCAAGTCCTTTGTCAGATACACATACTGCAAATACTTCTAGTCTATGGCTTGCCTCTTCCATTTTCTTAATGGTGTCTTTTGATGAGCAGAGTTTTTTTTGTTTTGATGTCTAATTTGATAATCCGTTTTTTCTTGCATGATTAGTGTTATCTGTGTCCTGGATAAGAATTGTCTTGCCTACACTCAAAAAGATGTTTTCCCATCTTCTAAACATTTTCTAGTTTTAGCCTTATGTTAAAATCTACAATCCATGTTAAAACATTTTTTGTGGATGGTACAAGGTATGGCTTCATTTTATTCCAGGTAGATATCAAATTGTTCTATAACCATTTGCTGAAATAGTTTTAGAAAGACTTTGGTTTAGAATCTGCAAGTATTTCGGAAGTGGCCTAATCATTCCTTACACAACATTCAGTGTTCAGTGAAAGTTAAGACCAAACAACTAAACACAAGACAAAAACTGACGATACACAGTTACCAGGCACATTCTCAAAAATAACTATAATGGATATGCTTAGGGAGGTAAATGACACAATGCATTTCAACAGAGTAATCCATAAAAATCAAATAGAAATTCAGTAACACAGTAACTCAAAAAAAAAAAAAACAAAACCCGAAACTAAGAACACAGTAATGACAGCAGATTAGACACAGCAGAAAAGAGGATTAGAAAACTAGAAGCCAGATTAGTAGAAAATTTTCAAACTGAAGCTCAGAGAGAATGGGGACTATGGAAAGGAGGCTGTGAGACACATAAAACATAGAGAAAGGTTTAACCTGTGTAATGAGAGTCCCTGAAGGAAGGAATGGGAGAGAAGCAATATGTGAAGAAATACTGGCTGACAATTTCCTAAGCCATTCAAAGACATCGAATTCAAGAAGTATTACCCAAACAGGATAATTACAAAAGAAACCAACCACCTCTGTCCTCATGGGCCTTGCATTCTGGAGGGAGACAGATAATAAATAAGAAACCACTATAAACAGTTACACACTAAGAACCTAAAAAGTGCTTTCTTTAGAAAAGGGAACTAGGGTTAGTTATAAGGTAGAGGTGTTCCCAAGAGTGGAGGGAGGTGGCTGTGCTGTTACACAGGATACACAAAGCCCTGACGGAAGGGATCAGAGAAATCACGTTGACTAAACACAGACTAATGAGAAAAGACGCTATGTTGACAGAAGCTCAAATTAAAAAAAAAAAAAAAAACTACATGAGTATGCGAGAAAAAGAGCAAGCATGCACCATGGTAGTAAGCTGCACAAATCGCAGCAAGTCCGTGATCAGACTGTGTGCTAGATGCCAGGGGTACAGCCAATGCGACGCACAGACTTTAGTTAAGAAGCCCATCTGATGGTATCAGTTTAAGCATGAGAAGAATTTACAGAAAGGAGTATCCAAATGTTACCTTATTTCATGGATACTCAAGAACCTCCCGGACAGAAAAGAATAGATCAGAGCGGCAGCACACAGCAGCACTTTCTGGGAGGGGGAAATATTCTCTATCCACAAGGTCCAAAAAGTGATCACTAGCCACATGCGTCTGCTGAGGCAGTAAAAAGAGGAAAAGAATGTTATTAATAATTTCACTTACTGCTAATTAATTTAAATTAACTAACTGAATTAATTTAAATAGCCACCTGGGCCAGTGGCTTCACAACAGTGGAGGTACAGAGCAGGACCCATTTCACTTGGCTCTACGCTTTAACAGGGGCGTCTGGACACCTCATAAATCCGAAGAAATACACCATAAGGGTAATGAAAGGGCTGGGAAATAAAACCTCCAGGAAAAGGATGAAAGCAGAATTTTTAATGTATTGATATCTTACTTTGTTCCAGGAAGAATTTAACACAACTTGTAAAAGACTCACAGCACAGCAAGAAAAACCATGTGCTAAATAAATGTTAAAAATGCTGATACACACATTAAACGAGAAGTACAAAACAAATTTAAAACAGAATTACCGTCCACAAAGAGGAAACAGCTCAACAGTATCTTAGAGCTGATATTTTATGACCATAAGCACTTTTTTTAATGGATTTTAGTGGTTAAGACACTATTCAGAAGCTCCCGTCGTGGCTCAGTGGAAACAAATCCGACTAGCATTCAGGAGGACGAATGTTCGATCCCTGGTCTCGCTCAGTGGGTTAAGGCTCCGGCGTTGCCGTGAGCTGTGGTGTAGGTCGCAGAGGTGGCTCAGATCTGACATTGCTATGGCTGTGGCCTAAGGCCTGCAGCTACAGCTCCAAGTCAACCCCTAGCCTGGGAACCTCCATATGCCTCGGGTGCAGTCCCCTAAAAAGACCAAAAAAAAAAAAAAGACACTATTCAAGGAGTGGGTTACAGAATATGCGTTTAATCCAGAGGATGAAATTTTAGA
Organism: Catagonus wagneri; assembly: GCA_004024745.2. Lineage (NCBI taxonomy): Eukaryota > Metazoa > Chordata > Mammalia > Artiodactyla > Tayassuidae > Catagonus > Catagonus wagneri. Next base: position 409,271 of record PVHT021183617.1, read on the forward strand.
TTGGTATTCTGATGACCTTCTGCTGTATAACAACTCTTCCATACTCGGCAGTTTAAAACCACCACATTCAAGGTCTCACACAGGTCAGAGTCTCCCCTGGGCTCACACACGGCTGCAGGCTCGACTGGGACCAGAGGCCCACTTTCAGGACGGTCATCACACAGCGGCTGGCACAAGGCCTCGCCCCCCCCACCACACTCCTCTCTCTACTGCTCGAGTGTCTTCGTGTCATGACTGCTGGCTCGGTGAGTGATCCCAGAGAGAAAGCAAAGAAAAAGCTACAGTGCCTTCTGTCTCAGAAGTCACACGCTGTCACACCCGCCATGTCTATTATGTAAAAGTAAGTCTCTAAGTTCAGCCCCCGCTCAAGGGGCGAGGAATTCTTTTGTTCCATCAATTACTTTCTTACCTTCCTCGATAGGTTCGCGCTGTATCTGCTGTTTTTCATTTGCTCCTCTGAGACCTCCCTTCACTGTGTGGTCCCCCCCCCCAGCTCCTGACAGCCTGGCCCACCCCCGCTCTGGGTCCATCAGCAAAGGATGCATCTGCTCCAAGCACAGTGGACTCTGGAAACCCCATGAGACTCCTTGGAGGGGCAACTAGCGACGTGTTCAAAGACACACAAGCAGTGGCGGAACCAGCACCAGGAGCCTGTCCTCGCAAACCTCACGAAAAGGGCCCGTGGTCCCAGGAAAAACTCAAATACACAGGGGCACATATTCACCTCCTCGTCCGCCCCCACGATTCCACTGGCCCCCGAGTCCTGTCCATTCAACCTGGAACATACTTTCCAGTACTCATCCTACCCGTCCCCACAGATAATATCCTCCATTCAGGCACCTGTCTCTTTCCTTTGGGCTTCTGTACCAACGTTTTTAGAGTCCTCTGCCTCTAGCCTCCCCCTAACTTACCCCCCGGCAAGGGCAGCCAGAGAGCTTTCCAATACGTAGATCTCGCCATGCCGTGCCCTTGAAAGAGCTCTCAAGGTTCCCCATAAACTCGCCTCAGAAGAGACAAGAGTCAAGAAAGGCCTGGCACAGGTTGACCCTTGACCTGTGGCACAGGTTCGATCCCTGGCCCAGCAACTTCCACACTGCAGGGGCAAGCGAAAAAAAAAAAAGGTCTTGTAAAGTAGCTCAGGATCTTGGATTTATTCTCCAGTTTACAAAAAGGGACCTTTTGTTTGACTGTCTCCTCGGCACCAGACACCTTACCTATGTTATTAAATGAAGCCCCTCAGAGACTATGAAAAATCAGCATATGGTCCCTCTGCACACACTGTTCTCTCCATTTGGCCCTCTCATCTGGTAAGCCACGCAGCCAAAAGTAATCTAAAGCCTGGCCTGGCCCCCCAGCCTATCCATCAGATGGACGGTTCCCTCTGGGCCACCAGCTCGTCTTGTCTGACTCCCATGACAATTTCTTTAGGAGGAAATTATCCTAACTGGCTTGAAAAAAAGGATGTCACAGTCATCTGTGCACTTTCAGCCCCCGGCAATAGGCCTGTTTCGGAGCAGGTGGTCAGTACAGGTTGACGATGGATTACTGACTAAAAGGAGGGTCGGTCATGGTACAGATACGCTGAAGCATGAACTAAACCAGCTGTCTCCCAGGAGTATCGTATCAACCAATGTATCTCCCCAAAAAACCAAGGAGCAGTGCCCTGAGCTCTCAGCGCTCTCAACAGCACAAAACTCGCTAGTGTAATCTGAGGCAGCAGAATTGCTCAGACCAAGAGGGCCTCTAGGACAATCTGGACTTTGTGTTCCCTCTACTCTTTGTACAAATTCCCACAGCACCGTATCATTATCAGCTTGCTCCCCAGAACCAGACTTTCCTGAGAAGGACTTAGCATTTTCCAACTGCATCACCTAGCACGAAATTCTGGCACACGGGGGACCAGCCACAAATGTATTAAATGATGGTAACATCAGCTAACATTTACTTAGTACTGTGTGTCACGTGGGTGCCGAGGACTTACTATGCATTACCTCATTTAATCTTTCCAAACAATCTCACCAGGAAGGTACTGTCCAACATTATTCCTATTACACAGACAAAGAAACGGAGGCCCAGGGAAGACTAGAATAAAATCAATCAGGCATTGACTGAGGGCGCCACGTACTTTGTATTTTCACATGCTTTATTTCATTTATTCCTCTGTACAATTCGGTAAGGAAATCATGTATTATATTCCCATCTTTAGGCAAAAGGCTTGGAGACACTGCACCGTAACGCAGAGCTTGCAGGGCCAGGAACCGAATCCAAGTCTGTCAGCCCCCTGGGCACCTTTTACAATGGCGACCTGGCCCCTCAGGGGCAGGGGCAGGATTGACGTAGCCTCTCCGGACAGTGCGGCCACCACTGGGGATGCAAAGCCTCGGCTGACAGGCAGGAGGGAGTGGTACTCAGGCCGCCTCCCACCTGGCGCATCTGTAACGCGCCTCTGGCCCATCAGCACGCACGCTGACCCGGGGGGCCTGTCGGTCCGCTCCCAGCCGGGGCAGAGGACAGCACCTAAAGCACATCAAGGGGTGCCTTCCAAGCGGCCCGGCTAACAAAGGAGGCACTACGTGACAGGGGGCTCCCGCGTGTCGGCGCCCCTTTCCGCGCCAGGCTTCACACCTAGACTGCCGAGTGGGGAGCAGGCGTCAGCCCCCCAGGACACCTCTGGGACCTGCGCGGGGGGACCGGCCCGGGATCGGCGGTCCGGGGCCCCTCGAGCGGAGCGCGGCGGCCTCCACCCCGCAGCCGTCCGGGGGGAGGGGGCGCCCCCGCCCCGCCCCGCCGCCCGGCCAGGCAGCCCCCGACGCTCGCGCCGCCCGGGCCGTTACCGATTCCGCTGCTCTTTGAAGAGCGCCGTCAGCGCGCGAAGAGCCTCCAGGTCCTGGATGGGCGCTGGCACCATGACGCCGGACAGCCTGGCGGGCGGCGGCCTGGGCGCCGCCATCTTGCCGCTCGCAGCTCGGGCCGAGCGGCCGACGAGGAAGAGGAGGAGGAGCGGGAGAGGAGGCAGAGGGGGAGGAGCGCGCCCCGCGGGACCCGTACGCCGCCGCCGCCGCCGCCTCCACGCCGCTGCAGCCCGAGGCCAAGCGAGAGAGCGAGAGGGCACGCGCGGGGCTCGCCTGTGGAAGGAGGACGCGAAGGCGCTACTAGGGTAGGGGGCGCGGGCGGAAGTCCCGCCTGCCGGGGGTGGGGGGGAGAGCGCGGGCGGAAGTTCTCCGTGAGGGGGCGGGACGTCGGGAGGGCGATGGATCCTAGGGGGAGAAGTCGAGCGGTGCCGCTAGGACCGGTTCCCCCGGAGGGGGGGAGGCGAGCTGAGGGGGTCTTGAGGGGAGGGGGTTCGGGGAACAGGTGCACCCCGAAGGGAGATGCAGGTTGAAAGGGGGCCTCGACAGGAGGGGCTTTGAGAGACAGGTGCATCCGGAGGGATAGATGTGGGCAGAGGGGGCCTCGACGGGAGGGATTTGAGGAGACAGGTGCACCCGGAAGGGAGATGCAGGCAGAGGGAGGGTCTCGATAGGAGGGAGTCTGGGGGACCGGTGCATCCCAAGGGGGAGATGCAGGCAGAGGGGGTCTTCATGAGAGGGGTTGGGGAGAGGGGTGCACCCTGGGGAGCACGGGAAGGGAGGGGAGTCCTGCAGAGGCTCCCCACCCACCACGAGAAGGCTGAAGACCTTGGATCCTGCGGTCTGAGTAGATTGATCAGTGCCTACACCAGTCCACTAGGAGCTGGAAAAGACTGTCACCAGCTTGCAAGTTTCAAACTCTGGAAGCCCACTTCCCGGTTTTTAGTGTTCATTTGCCAAGCCTACTTGGGGTGAGAATACCTTGTTCAGCTCTTCAAGGGCTTAATATACAATTAGAAGTCAAGGGGCCAAATTCTACTGAGGTAGAGTAAGAATTGTGTCTTCTAAGTATATATTATAGGAATCAGACAAGGCTTCTCTGGGTTGTCGGCAACGTATATAGTTTCTCTCCACCGCCCTTCATCATATATTATCAGATAGTATGTATATGTTCTTTCAACAGGCATTGTTGCCAACCCCGGTGCTAGGTGCTGGACAAAAACTGGTCCCTCTGAATCTGCATGGGATTCATTCCAGGACATCCCCCACCACCCCCGCAGACACAAAAATCCATGGATGCTTTAGCCCTGTAGTCACCCCATTATATACATGGAGCTGAACTACAAGATGCAGAGGGCGGACTGTCTAAACAAGCAATAAGAGATGATCCCAACCCCGAAGGAACTTACAGACTATCGAGAGGGAGAGAGAAAGAGAGGGGCAAACACAGTGGAATACAGTTGTACAAACTGCTGTGGGTCACTTAAAGTGTGTTACTATATGCCGTCTACATTTCAGTTTAAACAGTAGGAGTGTGTTTCTAACATGGTGCTTTTGATGAACTTTGCGAAATAAAATTTAAAGACCCAATAAACACCACCAGAGTGGGCAGGAGAAGTGAAACATCAACAAGCAAGATACCTGATATGGTTGTTCAGCCTCACCCATTTAACTAACTGTATATGCATTCATTCTACAAATATTTCCATGTACCTACTATGTGTCAGGCATTAGATCACCTAGCAGTGCTCAAGACTGTTCAAAATGTTTAACAGTCTTTAAACTCGCAGGACAAAGTCTCGCCCTTTCTCTCATGAGGAAGAAGAAATAGTAAAATATATTGTCATTGATCGAGATCTTACCCCTTAGTTGTCTACCCTTAATGGTAAAACAAAAATCACTCTACTCTGATTCTGCCAAAAAACATTTCCCGTAATATGCCTGGGATATTGCAATATGAACCTGGTTGCTCTTTTTGCTTCTCCTCTTGTCTGCTTCTGTTCTAGATCCTTTCAAAATATGTCAACATCTCGCTTTGTGTAAAACCTTCTAAAAGGATTTCCGTTTCACTCAGAATACAAGTCAGATTTCTTCCAACGGAAGTAGTCTGCCGCTTTCCTCCTTCCCCCATCTGGGCATATCTGGGTCTCTGCCTCCTCTGCTGGGCTTCACCCACCCCAGGCTCCTGGCCCTCCACCGGGGAAGTACCCTCCGGCTTCAGGGTTTTGCACGTGCTGTTCCTTTTGCCTGGGCCACCTTCCACTCTCTCCTAGCTGACACCTGCGTGATTTAGTTCCTTACTTCCTTCATCTGCTCAAAAGATCTCTTTGTGAGTTTCCCTTATGAACCTTTAAACGTGTAGCACACCAGCCCAGTTCCTGATCCCGGGGAATTTTTCTCCATGACACTTTCTAAAACATGGCGAATGTGGCTGTTGGCATTGAGCCACATGAGACAAGGACGTTTGGAAGGTCGCTTGTGAGATGTGACTGACAGGGACGGACTACCGTGTCTCTGCTTATGTCAAGTTCTGACAGGATGGGCACAGGGCTTATCCCAATTATCCCCACATGAGACGTGAAGAGGAGACCCAGACCCCTTTGCCAACCCCCTCCCCCCCACATTGTTCCCGCCACGTTTCTCCCACCACGCCAGCCTTTATGAGCCTCCCCACAATCCTTGCCGATGCCCTCCTGGGAACAGCCCATCCTTTAGGATGCCCTAATAAATCTGTCTTGCTTTCCTGACTTGGCCCCGTGCATTCCTCCCTCAGCCAACCTAACAATATTCTTTATCTGTTTATTGTTAATCTGTTTTGTTTACTGCCGGAATGCACAAGCTCCATGAAGACAGAGATCTTTGTTTTTTTTAAATTTTCCATCTCCAGCCTCTGTGGTAACTGTTCAATAAATAGTAGTTAAAATAACGAACAAAGGCTATTTTTAAAAATACAGTTGCAGAAAGGAGAAAGAAAATAACATGCCTCCAGAAGAAGGTCAACAAGCCAAAAAGTACAGGAGAGAGAAGGATGGAAGAGAGGAAGAAAAAATGTATAAAGAAGATTAAAAGAGAAATAGAGACGTTAGCAGGACAGACAAGAAGTATTAGTGAGCGTGAGGAAGGAAAGGATATTAAATTGGTCAAACTATGGGTGTTATTGGCTGCCTGGAATTGACTAGAGCATTTCAACCTTGGCTGAATTGACAGAACTAAATCAACATTTTGCTTGGGCTAAATGGCATTTTTTAAAAGTATGCCTTTGGATGAGCACGCCACCTTGCAGATGTATGTGAATTAAACGTCAGATGAAACATGAGTGTCTTGAGTGCCCTGCAGAAGAACTGGATCAGCCATGATTCGGTAATCAAGCAGTGCAAATAAGTAAATAAAGAGAAAGGAACAAGAAAGGGGGAAGGAAAATAAGGGAGAGAGTGACGAGGTGGAGGGCAAAATGATTTGGACCAAAGGGCACCTTGCTGTGGTTTTGGCAAGGATCAAGGTGGAAGCAAGTGAATACTGGCAAAGAGAATGAAAGGTAAGTGACAGGTGGAGACACAGTCTTGCTTGGGATGGCCCCTCTCTCTGAAACTTTTTCCTTCCTGTGTCTGCCTACAATTCTCTCTCACTATAAAGCTTACGCCACATAGCAACTCCTCTGCCAGAAACATTATGTCTGGTGGGAGCTTAAGTCAGCCCGTACCTCTCTTTCCATAGTCACCCCTGTACTACGCATGTTTTATGGACTGTCTCTCAAATCTGAGCTCCCTGGAGACAGGAGCTTCATCTTCCTCATCCTGTTCGGGACCGAGTTCAGTGCCTTGTGCTTAAAAGCAATGCTATAAATGTTAGTCGAATTGAAAACTTTTGGAGGTTGAAGGAGAAAAAATAACAGAATAGTGTCACCGTTAAGAGCGGGGATCAGCAAACTACAGCCTACACACCAAATCTCTCCCACTACCTACTTTCATAAATTGTATCAGAAACTGTCACACTCATTTATCCACATATTGCCGATGGCTTCTTTGATGCCACAATGGCAGAGCTGAGCGGTTGTGACAAAGACTGTCTAAAATAGAAACTATTTGGTCTTTGATGGGAAAGCCTTCCCAACCTTTGCCAGAGAACATGAGCTCTGCAATCAGACAAACTTGGATGAGGTGAATCCTGCTTTTTTCTCCCATAGCACCTGACTTTGGACACGTAACCATCTCTTTAAGCCTATTTTTCTTTTCTTCTTTTTTCTTCCTTTGGGCCGAACCTGAGACACGTGGAAGTTCCCAGGCCAGGGATCCAATCCACGCCACAGCAAAGCCTTGAGCCGCAGCAGTGACAGCACCGGATCCTGAACCTGCTCCACGGAACCCCAAATCGATTTTTTTTTTCGTTTGTAAAATTGAGTAGTAATAACACCTGCTTAATCGAGCGGTTGGGAATGTTCAGTGAGATAGTCGATGTCCACCCAGTGTCCGTGGTATATTTAGCTTAGCTCAATAAATGTTAACCTCCAACCACGTATTGTGTAAAATTGAATAAGTAGGAGGGATAAAGTGGGAAAGGAGGTAGAAAGCTGTTAGGTAGTTGGACAAATGAGGAAGACTACGGAGTAGGTCAGAAATTGTGGATAAGCTCAAGGTATGATTAGTAGTAAGTGACCGACAATAGACTGCTGGTATTCAAGGCAGTAATTCTGATGTTATCAGTAACTGTTGCATTGCAGCGATCAATGACTTTTACACAATTTAATAACCTGCTTAGTAACCTAATTCCCTATGCCTGCTACCGGTCTGTCTTCTGTTTTTTATATTTCAATGAGTCCAACGTTTTTGAGCACCATGTAACCTGGACTGTGTTAGAACTTAACATCCCAAAGATGAAAAATACAATACCTCAAACATCAATAAGTTTTTCATCTATTACAAGACTCCAGGAGTTCCTGTCGTGGCTCAGTGGTTAACGAATCTGACTAGGAACCATGAGGTTGCAGGTTCGATCCCTGGCCTCGCTCAGTGGGTTAAGGATCCGGCATTGCCGTGAGCTGTGGTGTAGGTTGAAGATGTGGCTCAGATCCTGTATTGCTGTGGCTGTGGTGTAGGCCGGCACCTATAGCTCCGATTAGACCCCTAGCCTGGGAACCTCCATATGCCGCGGGTGCAGCCCTAAAGAAAGGACAAAAAGAGGAAGAAAAAAAAAGCAGTCCAAAATTATAAGCATATACTGATGATAGGTTATAACAGCACCAGAAAAGGATGTACAAAGTGCGAGGGGCCTCTGTGAGGTGAAAACAGTCTACCAGAAAAGACATTTAAGTTGAATCTTCAGTGATTTGATGAGCACTCGACACACTAAAGGTAAAAGTACATCCCAGTAAATGAAGCACCATGAAGATAAAATGGCCCAAGATCAGTTGGTTTAAGACATAAGTTCTACAAACACAAAGAAAATATCTAAGTCTGTCTCATACAAGAAGTTTTGAGAGTTCCCATTGTGGCTAAGCAGGTTAAGAAACCCAACATAGTGTCCATGAGGATGTGAGTTTGATCCCTGGCCTCACTCAGTGGGTTAAGTATCTGGCATTGCCACAAACGGCGGTGTAGGTCGCAAACACGACGCAGATCCAGAGTTGCCATAGTTGTGTCGGTGGCAGCTGTGATTCAACCCCTAGCCCAGAACCTTCCATATGCCTCGGGTATGGCCCTAAAGAAAAAAAAAAAAGTTTTAGAAAATGAAAAAACTTTCACTTCTGGAAATTATAGGCTAGGTGATTTAAAACTATCCTCCAGGGATTTCACATTGTGGCTCAGCAGGTTATGAGCCCAACTGGTACCCATGAGGATATGGGTTTGATCCCTGGCCTTGCTCAGTGAGTTAAGGATCCGGTGTTGCTGTGGCGGTGGTGTAGGCCAGCAGCTGCAGCTCTGATTTGACCCCTGGTCTGGGAACTGCCATATGCCACAAGTGCAGCCCTGAAAAGGAAAAAACAAAAACAAAACAACAGCAACAAAAATGATCCTCTGAATGAGAAAAACTTGGAAAATAAAAAAAACTGAATGAAAGACTTGCAAAATTTCCCCATCACCAAGTTGAACCACGCAAGCAAAACACTGAAAATGGGATAAAGACAAACACAGAACAGTGGCTCAAGTGGACGTGTGGCAGAAGCAAACGAAACCACCTCTGGAGGAGGGTGGCGTCTCAGACCTCAGATTATCCCTATAGGAGTTCCCATTGTGGCTCAGTGGTTAACGAATCCAACTAGGAACAATGAGTTTGCGGGTTCGATCCCTGGCATCGCTAAGTGGGTTAAGGATCCGGTGTTGCTGTGGCTGTGGCGTAGGCCGGCGGCTACAGCTCGTTAGACCCCTAGTCTGGGAAACTCCATATGCCGCGAGTGCAGCCCTAGAAAAGGCAAAAAGACAAAAAAAAAAAAAGATTATCCCTATAAATAATTTTTAAGTATAGCGAACGGCACAAAAATAACCAGGTGTGTGAGGAAACAAGAAGGACCAGGAAAGCAGGGTAGTCGCGCCGTGTCAGGAAAACAGAGATCAGGGCTTCCTGTCGTGGCTCAGCAGAAACAAATCTGACCAGCATCCATGAGGACACAGGTTCGATCCCTGGCCTCACTCAGTGGGTTAAGGATCCAGCATTTCCGTGAGCTGTGGTGTAGGTTGCAGACGCAGCTCGGATCCTGTGTTGCTGTGGCTGTGGTGTAGACCAGCAGCTACAGGTCTGATTCGCCCCCAGCCTGGGAACCTCCATATGCCATGGGTGCGGCCCTAAAAAGATTTAAAAAAAGATAAAGAAAACAGAGATCGCAGGTTACAAACCAAAGAGGCTGGAATGTGTGGAGGTGGGATCCCAGCAGAGAATTAACTCCAGAAACCAGACAGGAATCTGCTGGGGTTTCAGACTCAACATGCAACTGTGCGTGCACAGGGCGAGAGTTAGTGAGGCACGACCAGGAACAAGCATGGGGCGGGGATGTCACCACCCCCGGTGCTCACGCCAGGCGAGGGCAGGGCGTGCTGGCCGGTCCCATGGGAGAGAAACAAACTACACGGGTGAACCTCAAACACACTGTGACAAGCGAAAGAAATCAGGCAGAAGAGAATACGTCTTGGATGATGCAGTTATAGAAATGTCTAGAAAAGGCCAACACTATAGAGACAGAAAGTGGACCTGTATTTGCCTGGGGTTGGTGGTAGGAACACGAATGAGCCACAGATGGACACGAGGGGAATTTGAGGGGTGCTGGAAAGACTCTAAAACTGGAATATTGTGATGATGGCACTACCGAATAAATTTACTAAAACTGAACTATTAAAGAAAAAAACTGTCATGCTCCCAGGCCCTGGTAGGCATGGAACACCTGCCTGTGACATCAAGTGAACGTGTGGCCAGGACTGCCCACCCAGAGCTGGATTCGATCAGACCTTCCGTGGGTATAACAGCCATTGGTCATGAAATGGAAGGGGCACATCCGGGACTGAGGTCCGGCAACACCAGAGGCAAAAGAAGGTAGCACAAGCAAGTGGCCCAAACTCCTGCCTTTCACCTCTGTCACACCAGCACATGTCCCTAAGCTCTCATCGCCTCTGGCCACACCCACGGGAGCCTTTGATGATCAGATGGAGAAGGGAAAACAGCCAGCTTGGTTCACAGATGGGATTCTCTGGTGTGATATTTATTTCTGATATCCATTGTAGTAAATTATGACAAATTTAGTGGCATGAAACAACACAGATGTAGTATCTTATTGTTCTGGAGTTCAGAAGACTGAAATAGATTGCACTGGGCTAAAATCAGCGAAAGATCAGAAAGAGAAATTAAGGCAACAATCCCGTTTACCGCCACATCAAAAAGAATAAAATAACCGGAGTTCCCAGTGTGGTGCAGTGGGTTAAGAATCCAACTGCAGCAGCTCAGGTCACTGCAGAGGTGCAGGTTCAATCCCCCAGCCGAGCATAGGATCTGGTGTTACTACAGCTGTGACATAGGTGGCAGCTGTGGCTTAGATTCGGTTGCTGGCCTGGGAACTTCCATATGCTTCAGGTGCTTCCACAAAATGTTTTAAAATTAAAAATAAAAACAATAAGGAGTTCCCATCATGGTGCAGCAGTTAGCGAACCCAACTAGGAATGATGAGGTTGTGGGTTCGATCCCTGGCATTGCTCAGTGGGTGAATGATCCGGCATTGCCATGAGCTGTGGTGTAGGTTGCAGGCTCGGATCTGGCATTGCTGTGGCTGTGGCGTAGGCTGGCAGCTGTAGCTCTGATCGACCCCTAGCCTGGGAACATCCATATGCCACGGGTGTGGCCCTAAAAAAGCACAATAAATAAATAAATAAATAGAATAAAACACTAGGAATAAATCTACCTAAAGAGACAAAAGACTCTTACTCTGAAAACCATAAGATGCTGATGAAAGAAATCAAAGATGACACAAATAGAAAGATATACTATGTTCTTGTATTGGAAGAATCAATATTGTCAAAATGACAACACTACCCAAGGCAATCTGCAGATTCCATGCCATCCCTATCAAACTACTAATGGCATTTTTCACAAAACTAGAAAAAAAGATTTTAATTTGTATGGAAAAACAAAAGACCCTAAACAGTGAAACAGTCTTCAAAGAGAAAACCAGAACTATAAGAAAAGGACTCCTTGACTTCACACTATACTATAAAGCCACAGTAATCAAAACAGTACGGTACTGGCAACAAAAAGAGAAGTATACATCAATAAACCAGGCTAGAAAACCCAGAGATAAATTGAGGTGTTGACAGGAACAGGCTTGCATTCCTGGAGATGCTAGGGGAGTTTGTGTTTCCTGGCCTTTCCGGTTTCAGAGGCCACCCACGTTCCTTGGCTTATGGCCCCTTCCTCCACTTTCAAAGCCAGCAACCGGGCTGAAGGGTTGAGCCCTTCGCACATGGCCATCCCTCCAGTTCTCTCTTCAAACATCACATCTTCTTCTCTGACCCTCCTGCCTCCCTCTTTCAAGAACCTTTGTGATTGCACTGGGCCCACACAGACAATCCAGGATAACCTTCCAACTCAAGATAAACTGATTAGCAACCTTCCATCTGCAGCTTTCATTCCCTCTCGCCGTGTCAGTTGCTATATTCACAGGTCTCAGGGACCAGGTTGGGCCCATCTTCAGGGACCATAATTCTGTTTACCACTCTTGGTGTATGGGTACGAGCCAAAAGTGGGATGTGGCTGGGTACAGCCGCCTTCAGGGATGGCTTTGAAAGACAGCAACTTTTTTTTTTCCTCTTTAGAGTCTTCCTGTTGTGTCCCAGCGGGTTAAGAACACAGCATAGTGTCTTCTTAAGGGACAGAGCCTACAGTGGTGGGCCTGGTCGACTGGTCAACCACTTTATGTGGAAAGAGAATTGGCTAGAGGTCAGAATATACATGGACTGATGAGTGACGCAAATAGCTTGGCTGCTGGGTCAGAGCCCTGAAAGAAGAAATACTAAAAAATTGGGAACAAGAAGTCTGGGGAAGAAGATGGACATGATCTTAATGATCACTAAGAACAAAGATGTCTGTATCTCAAGTTAACGCCCACCGGAGAGCATCCCATATGCCACAGGCACTGGACATCTAAGCAGAGAGGATGACTTTGGCCATCCAGCCTTTGCGGCCAGCCACCCTGGAGCTGACACAGAATACTCATGAGTTGATCCGCCCTAGTGGCAGGATTGAGGGCCCAATAGCATGGGCAACCAGCCACTAAAGCTGATGTGTCCACTGCCTCTGTCAAGTGTTTAGTCTTCTCCCTCCCCCAGTCCTGCACCCTTCACCCCACACGGGTGCTGGTCCCTAGAGGAACTCCCAAGAAGCTCCCCACGCCCAGATCTCTATCCCCCACTCCCTAGGGAACCCAGCTGGGACCAGTTGCTCAACAACTTCTCATCGGATGAAACTGAACTACCTGCTTCCATCGTGGTCAGTGCCATCTTTCTACCCACCGTGGAGGAAGGCAGCTGAGGCACCCATCCGAGGCTGGCGATCCAAGCCTCTAAGAACCCATTGCTTTCCGAGATGCTTGACTGACCCCAGAAACCCCCCGTCCCATGAACTTCCCACTTGTGAGCCTCAACCCACGGGGCTCATCACCGCCCCAGAACATAGCTGCTCTCAGTGCAAGTGACACTCCTCTGCTAATGACGGGGTCCAGGGCACGGGGGAGTGTGCCATCCTTGAACAGGTGGAGGCGTCTCTTCTGGGAGGAGTGGGCAGTGAGCGAGGACAGGAGGCCGTAACAACACTTGCCCTGCTGGTCTCCACTCGCCACCTTGTCTTAGCCAGTTCTGCTCTGTGTTCTAGGTTACTGAGCTCTGTGTCTTCCTTTGCTGGCACTTACACAATTGTTTTACGTAGTCATGGGTTTGCTTATTTATGTCTGTCTGTCCTTCTAAAACTTGAGCTACCTGAGGATAGGAAACTTGACTGTCTGGTTTGGCATCATACCCTTAGCATCTGCCGTGGCACCTGGCTCTGTAGTTTAAGAGGACATGGCCTTCCCCGGTGGCTCAGTGGATTAAGGATCCGGCTGTCACTGCTGTGGCACAGGTCACTGAAGTGGCACAGGTTCGATCCCCAGCCCAGGATTTTTTGCCTGCTGTGGGCGTGGGCAAAAAAGCACAAATTGGAAGACACAGCCTCCTTTTTAAAAAATTTCATTGAAGTATTGTTGACTTACAGTGTTGTGTTATTTTCTGCTGTATAGCAAAGTGACTCAGTCATGTACACATACTATTCTTTTCCATCGTGGTTTATCACAAGATATTGAATATAGTTCCCCAAGCTGTGCAGTAGGACCTCATTGTTTATGCATCCTGCATATGCCAGTTTGCATCTGCTAACCCCAGACCGCCCCCCTCCCCCCGCCCCGCACACGACACACCAGCGCGCCACGACAACCACAGGTCTGTCCTCTATGTCAGAGACTCTACCTCCTGTTACCACTTAGAGACAGTGGGACCTCAGGCCAGGCTCAGAGCTTCTGGTACCTTATCCGTGAAACGAGCGCACCTGAGATCCTGCGGTAACGAGGCACTTAGCATGGTGCACGCACTCGGAAAAGTCCCCGGGCAGGTAGGGGCACTGAAGCAGATGGCATCCGTGTCTAGCTCCTGGCTTTCCTCTGGGACCCGGGAGGCTGAGCATCCGTGGGGGGGAGGTTTGGGAGAGACGCCAGAAGAGGAGGCGGGGCCGTGCAGAGCGAGCAGCTGCGCCCCGGGTACCACGGCTCCGAGGGCGCCAGCATCCCCGGGCTGGGATTTCCTCTGTCAGAGCAGAGAAGCCGGTGTGGGGCGGCGAGGACAGGTGCTGGTGCTAATCCCTCGCTCAAGTTTGGCCGGATGAGCGGGGCGGAAGGACGGGGGGCGGTGGGGCAGGGCACTTGGGGGCCGGTGGCCAGGGAGCGGCAGTGATGATGGTGTCCGCGTGGTGTGGAGGTCTGGAGCCGCGGAGCCTGGGAGGCGCTGGTCCACGTGGGAAAGTCCAGGGAGCGGAGATCAGGCTGAGGTCAGAGCGGGGGGGGCGTGGTGGGACGGAGGCGGGAGAGGCCGGGCAGCATCGGAAGCTGTGGTCAGGGAGTGGGCTCCCGCAGTGCACTTGGAACCGTCCAGTGATGACAGAGCCCGGGGTGTGGGTGGCGGCCGGAGAGGAGTGGAGGTGAAGGTCACCGGCCAGGAGGAGGTGGGGTGGGCACCTCCCGTCCCCTTGGCTCACTGCCCCCCGCCCCGCTCTGGGGCTCTGCCGGCCTCCAGATGACCCAGCCAGGGCTTCTCCACCCCACCTCCAGCCCCTCCGGTCTGTCTTTATGTCCTGCGTGTGAACGAGATTTCGCCACCACTTGCGACCAAACATTTCTCAAACAGAACTTATTTTCTTTACACCAAACCCTTCCCTTGCTCACCCACCCTATCATTGTCTTCCCAATCCCCCAATTTTTCTGTCATTCATTTCCTCCTCTTCTCCGCTGCTTTTCGCTCCCACCGTCTCGTCTGCTGCGAATCTCATGAATTATTTTGCCCGTAACAGTTGCAAGCAACCCCCCCCTCCGTCTTCCAACATTCAGAGTTATATTCCACCCACAAGTTGGCAGCGCAGATCTACAAAGCGAGGGGTGAGAAAGGGGCTGAGTCCAAGGTGGGTGGGGGAGGAAACGGGCGTCAAGAAGCCCTCAGACAGGGCAGAAATAACACAGCTTTGTAGTCAGGCTAACGTGGGTTCTGGGCCAGGCTCTGCCAGCCACGTCCCAGCTCTCAGCCTCAGTGAGTCGAGGAAAATGGTACCTAATGGAGGAATATGGGAAATAGTAGTTGAAATTAGCTATTAATATATCAGACACATAGTTGGCACCTGCTGTATGCTAGCTTCTTTCCAGTGGAACAAATCCAGTCACAGCCTTCCCCGTGGTGCGCCAGATGCTGGAGCGGACTCTGGGCCGGAGTTAAGCCCCGCTCCACCCCCGACGAGCCGGCCCGCCAGCCTCTGAGTCTCTGTGTCCTCATCGGTAAGGTGGGGTCACTAATATTTGCTTTGTACTCTGCACAGGGCTCTCAGAAGAAACACATATGGTTGTATCACTTTGTAAGTGGCAATGTTTCAATCTCAAGTAAGCTAGCAAACTGTCACTCCAGGTTTCTTTTCTCCCTCGCTCTTAATTAATTAATTTATTCCTTTTTTTGTTTGTTTGTTTGTTTTGGCTGTCCTGCTGCATATGGAGTTCCCGGGCCAGGAATCAGATCTGAGTCACAGCAACACCAGATCCTTTAACCCACTGTGCTGGACGGGGATCCAACCTGCATCCTCGTGCTGCCCAACACTGCCAGTCCCGTTGAGCCACAGTGGAAACTCCTTTCTCTCTTTATGGCTGCCCCTGCCGGCATGCAGAAGTTCCCCAGCCAGAGATCGAACACGCGCCACAGCAATAACCAGAGCCGCAGCATTGACAATGCTGGATCCTTAACCACTGAGCTGCCAGGGAACTCCTGTCCCAGGTTTCTTCATATGTCCCTATCTACCACCAGCATGGTCCCTTTCATTCCTGGGCTCAGGGAGAAAACTCCCGCTGAGATGCTATTTTGTTCATAACACCAGACCCCTCACAGAGGAGGCTGGCTGAGGGAGACTGAGGGGACTTCTGGAGTCAAGAAGCGTGTGCCCAAACCCCTGCCTGTGGCAGCCTGAGCTGAGTGCCCTGGGCACAGAACAGAACAGAACCTCAGGTGACTCCGTTTCCATAGCTGAGAGACGGCGATGGACGGCTGTCACTGGGCAGGTGAGAGCATTCAACACGACGGCGTGGGAAGCTCTTAGAGCAGTATCTGCACATAGTAGGTGCTCAATAAATGCTAGCTCCGATAGCAGACCTGTTATGGGTTCACGCCACTGTCTGAAAACATCTGCATGTTCTCCCCCCTGCCAGGAGCCGTCTGTCATCTGCCTTCTCAGGAAGGTCACACTACTTGATGTCCTGGGCTGATGGCGCCCAAGCCCCGACCCTCATCCACAGAGTGACCGCCCCAACTTTGTTTTCTGTTGTCTTTTTGCCTTTAGGGCCGCACCCGCGGCATATGGAGATTCCCAGGCTAGGGGTCTAACAGGAGCTGTAGCCACCGGCCTTCGCCACAGCCATAGCAACGCGGGATCCAAGCAGCGTCTGCAACCTACACCACAGCTCACGGCAACGCCGGATCCTTAACCCCCTGAGCAAGGCCAGGGATCGAACCCACAACCTCATGGTTCCTAGTTGGGTTCTTTAACCACTGAGCCACGACGGGAACTCCTGTTTTCTGTTGTCTTTATGTCACAAGCAAACCCCACCCCCACCGGCAGTACCACCCAGAAGAAAACGTGAAGTCATTGATGGCTTGGCCATTTTTTCGCAGAGGCTTCTGGGAGAGGAGACGTTGGTACATGATCTGAAACTGGAAGTGAGCCCCAGGGTGGGAAGGGGTTGGGGACAGCCCTCAGGACGCACGGGGATTCCTGGCAGCCCCGAGATCCCCTTCCCCCCGCACAGACAGCCCTGTTTCTGCCTTCGAGCTCAGCGCACGCCTCTCCCCTGGACGCTCCCCAGGCCCTGCGTGCCCCCCCACCCCCACGAAGCTTTCCAAGCCCGCTCCTTCTCGCCCCAAATCTATCCTCTATGAGGACACACATCTCCCTGAATTTTTCACCTTTATGACCTGAACTGGGTGTTTTCGTTTTTGTTTTTTAAGGGGGGTGTTGGGCCGTGCCCTGGACATGTGGAAATTCCCAGGCCAGGGATCAAACCAGTGCCACAGCAGTGACAATGCCAGATCTTCAACCGCTAGGCCAACAAGGAACTCTGACCAAAACTGTTTTGGTGGAGTTCCTGCTGTGACACAGCCGGCTAAAGATCTGCCGTTGCCTCTGCACGGGTTCGAGTTCCATCCCCAGCCTGGCAGAGTGCGTTAAGGATCTGGTGGTATTGCTGCAGCTGTGGTATAAGTCACAGCTGCAGCTTGGATTTGATCCCTGGCCCAGGAACTTCCATATACCCCTGGTGCAGCCAAAAAACAAAACAAACAAAAGATCTGTTTTGGTTTTTAATGTTTTTCCTTCTCTTGGTTTTCTATGCTTAAAATGTTTCTTTTTGGAGTTCCCGTCACGGCTCAGTGGTTAACCAACCCAACTAAGACCATGAGGACACAGGTTCCAGCCCTGGCCTGCTCAGTGGGTTAAGGATCTGGGGTTGCCGTGAGCTGTGGCGTAGGCTGCAGACACTGCTAGGATCCTGGGTTGCTGTGGGTGTGGTGTAGGCCAGCAGCTGTAGCTCCGATTAGACCCCTAGCCTGGGAACCTCCATATGCCACGCATGCAGCCCTAAAAAGCACAAAAAAAAAAAAAAAAGTTTCTTTTCTTTTTTCTCCCGCGTCCGTTTCCATCGGGTCCTACAACACCGCTTCCCCCAGTAGCCACACCGGGCGGGAGCACTCTGGCCACTGTCAACAAAAGGGTCTGAAAAAGGGTAGGACGTTCGTCGAGCGGGCAGGAGCAGGGGGAAAGGAGGGCGGGCCATTTAGCAGAAAGGCGAAAACGTCTGCCATGGAGAACTTTGGAATGTTTGCGCTGGAGGCAGAGAGGAGAAAAATGTAAAAGTCTGAAAAAAAAATCCGCGCTCTGTCTGGGGCACCCTTGAGTTGTCATTTGAGACCATAGGGTGACACCTAGTGGACACCTTGGGAAGTGCTCCCTGTGGAGGAGGCGGGTGGTCCAGGGGGCTCGGCTGGCTCCACCGAGCACCAAGCTAAGGAGGACCTGGGGCAGGTGCCTCACTCGGAGCTCACCTCCCTCCGTGA
The DNA here is from genome assembly GCA_004024745.2 of Catagonus wagneri. NCBI lineage: Eukaryota > Metazoa > Chordata > Mammalia > Artiodactyla > Tayassuidae > Catagonus > Catagonus wagneri. Next base: position 427,473 of record PVHT021183617.1, read on the forward strand.
CGACGCCTGGAAAGAGCAGTGCGTGAGGACTCTGGATTCCACGACTGGCTCAGACCCCGGCCTGGAGACCACGGGCCGGAAACTGCTGGGAAGGCCCTGCCCCTCTTTCTGGGACTCCCGCCCGCAGCCCCCAGCCCCACCGCGCACAGCCCCTGCCTCCGCTGTTCTGCCCGCCCGCCCTGAGGACCTGAGCGCGCACGGAGGCCGGGCAGACCCCTCGGGGCGCGAGGCCCACCTTGAGAACTTTTTTCTATTGCCCCCAGCAGAAGACCGGCTCTGATCATGGATGCCAAGCACCGGCCAGGCCCTCTGCTGGCGGTAAACCCAAGAAAGATCTTGTCGGAGGAAAGGTCCCGGGATCTTGAGTCAGGATTCTAGCCTTATCCAAACATAAGCACTAGGGGTTTGGGAACTGAGCAGTTCTAGAAAGTTCTCCCTCTTCCTTAGTCAAAGTTGGCCTCTGCGATTTTACCCCATTTGTCCTTATGCAGCCTTCGGAAGCAATTCAGAATAACTTTTGTTTTTTCTGTAATGCCTGCAAACAGCTTTCATGTTCCCCGTAAATATTGTAGTTTTCGGCTGAATGTGCCCAACTTCCTTCTTTCTTGAGAGCGTTGGTTCTCAACCACGGACGACTTTGCCCCACGAGGGACTTTTTGGCAGAGTCCGAAGAAACACCCGGAGGAGGGGGCTGCTACTGCCACCTAGTGGTCAGAGGCCAGGATGCTGTAACCTCCTGCAGCGTCCAGGACGTGCTCCGACCCCACCACACACAAAAAACTATCCAGCCTGAGAGATGCTTTAGAGTCGAGGTTGTGGAACCCTGCTTCCGAGTTCTGAGATGTCCCAACAACCTTCAAGGGGACTCCTCATTTGTCATCGTCATCATGAACGTTTACACTGAGATGCGGTACAGAACTCCAGACCAGCTCCGACCAGCCTTGGTGGCTTGGTGTCTACACACTGGACGTCCCTTGGTGGAGCCTAAAAATTACAACACCCTCCAAGCAATCCCTTGCTCAGTATGGTCAGTATGTCCTGAATGTTGCAACAAAGAATTTGCAAACTCAAACATGCATGCAATGAAATGAACGATTACCTAGGAAAAGTAGTATTATCTTTATACACAGAAATATTGGGTAACATAAACATTCCTATCAGATGCATTCAATTCTAAACAATTACTATGACATAAATATGTCATTTTTTAAACCGAGGCCCTCCAGAGCAGGCAGCACAAAGGCAGAGGATGCTTGTCAAGTAAAATATGAAAGGCGCTCCAAGCCCCCCTAATTACATCTTGGAAGGGAAGCTTTGTCCTATTGACATTCGGGATCATTTTTCACAAGCTCATGTTACCCCCTTGAAGATTTTTTTTTTTTTTTAGGAAGTTTCATGATATGGAGACATTGTTGAAAAATTGACTGGATGACTTCTGTTAAGCAATCAGATACAGAGATCAAATCCGTTTCTGCCCTCTTAGTGGAGAGCCATGCTGGTTAACCTGGGCAAAATGAGTTTGCAACTTTTAACTCTGACTTTTAAGAAGTCTGGTGGTTCACCCCGGGGTGTGTGTGTGTGTGTGTGTGTGTGTGTGTGTGTGTGTGTGTGTTACCAAGAATCTCTGAGGAAGCTTGGCCAAAGGTCAGAATCGATCTCTGATCTCTGCCATACCTGGATTCAGAACTACGAGAATATTTCAGGAACAGCATATTCTGTTTTTGTTTCTATAAACCGGAAGCAGAAGAAATAAAATTTCTCCCACCAGACTTTCCAGTATATAAAATTCCAAAGCTAATTGTGGGTTACTCTTGCTCTGCCCTGAATTGTAAGTGTTTGCTTAAACTATTATTAAAACTTAATGAAATTAAGCTCGCTTGGCTCTGTGGAATCTTGATTTATGTTCATCTGTTTACGCGCTCCTGGAGTATTTTTTATGTAAGGTCAGGATATTAAGTAAACCTCCTGTTTTTGCGCTAGAGCTTCATTCCTGGGAACAGGAGTGTCTAGCAAATAGGAATATATTATAAATCACATTTTCAGTGAGAATGACAAAGCTTGGTAACCCTTGCCTTAGGGAACTGTCCAATTTGTCAGTTAAAATTCAGCCTTCTGATATAAAACGAGCCCGTTCATGTTGTGAGGGCTAATTCCCCGCAGAAGGAATCTGTTGGGGAGCGGTAGTGACACACGCAGGAATGTGGGGTCCCCCGCGGAAAGCTTTGTGGCGCTTCCTCGGTTCACTCCCTCCCCCAATCGCTCACCCATCAGCGGCGCCCGGACAAGCCTCTGAAAACACGGGGCTCCGGTCCGGTGGAGCTTTCGCTACGAAAAATTAGAATACCGGCTGAGATCTGTTACGTTTTATAAATAGGACAATGGAAAGAGCAAATCTACAAACAACTGCCGAAGTCAGAGTGCTTCGCTGAAAAGACAAGGTGAAGACAGACCCATTTCCATCCACATTTGGGTCTAGACTAGCCAGGCCTTTCTGGGCTAGGAGGAAGGCGTGGCTTCTGATTTTGAACCCTATTATTTGATGATTCTGAAGTGTCTACAGCGCTGGGAACTCGCCCTAGACAGGGCGAACAAAGGGCACAGTAGGCAGCCAACGAAAACGGACTTGATTCTTAATAATGATGCTATTAGAGGCTTTGTTCCCTCAGTGCCCCCACATGTGGTCTCCACGCCCAAACCCAGGGCAAGTCCAGTCCCATCAGCCTGCGGCTCCCAGGGTTTAGCGGCTCTCAGCCAGCCCAGCTCTACGGGGGCCCGGTACCAGCCTCGGACCCAGGCCTGGGGCGCCCCCTGCAGGCGCCCTGCGTCAGGATCCATCACCCGCAAGTTGGGCTACAGTTGCCCCGTCTGGGCGTGGAGGGGGGGGTGGATCCCGGCCCTTCTGAGTTTGGACCGCCGTCATCTCTGAGCTTCAGCCGCTCACTAACGCCAGAAGTCCAGAGTCCCCTGCTCCGGCCGAGGGTGGACATCCAGCGCGGCCACCCCGCGCACCACCGGCGCTGCGCCACGGGGACCCCAAAAGCAGGACACCAACTGGCGACTGGAAGCTGTAAAGGATACGAACGGGAAGGTGGGAAGAGCAAATCTAAAACGCCACCCCCTGCCTCCCTCGCCCCCTGCCGCCACGGCCTCGATGAGCCGCACACCCACCCCGCGTGCCCGAATCCCCTCCGACCCCGCCCTGTCGCGCGTGGAACCCCGGGGACTGGCGGCACCAGGGGGCAGATGGGCTCCTGTCCTCCAGCCCTCACCTTCTGGAGCCAGGATTCCAGAGCCCGGTCCCTCGGCCTCACCTCCAGCCCAGCACAGAGGCGCTGCCCCCCGCAGGTTCAGGCCACGCATTCAGACTTTCCTGTGTCCGGGTTGGGGGGAGACCCTGTACCGGAACCACGTGGGGAGCATCGCCGAGAGGGCTGGGGGCCTTGGAGGGGCTTGCTTCCGGGCCCACTGGGCTGCTGCCTGGCTGTGTGGCTTCCGCTAGGTTGCTCAGCCTCTCTGGTACTCACTGCTCTGTCTCCAGAACAGACAGGGAGCGCCTGCCCCTCTTTGAGGGCTGAAAGTGCTCTGAAGGAGCCACCGGGCCGGGGGCGTCACTCCCTCCTCTCCCTCCAGCCACCCGCCCCCATCTGAGTCCCCCAGGGAGAGCGTGAACAGGGTTCTAGTATCTGGTCCCAGCTCTTGGTTGCCCTGAAAGCTGAGTGTGGGGGGCGCAAGCGCCCAGCGGACCCCACCAGCCACCTGCAGGCCCCACGCTGCTTCCCACCGGCTCTGCAGCCCTTCCTGTGTGTGTCTCGGAGCTGGAGCCATCAGAGCGCAGGAGGAAACTCAGGCAGTGCTTTCAACCCACACCCCCAAGCCCCTTTCCTCTGGGACACAGGGAATCTCCCCCAGGCCCTCTGTACCCTGCCCGGTTCCCAAAGACCCACCCCCACCAGGGTTGACTGTTAGCCAGGGGCAGCCAGGTCTGAGAGTCTGTACAGCCACCCCAGGGGTTTTTGTTTTTGTGTTTTGCTTTTTTACGGCTACACCTGCACCATATGGAAATTCCTGGGCCAAGGGTCAAATCAGAGCTGAGCTGAGGCCTACGCCCCAGCCATGGCGACACTGCAATGCAGGATCCTTAACCCACTGAGCACTGCTACGGATCCAACCCCCATCCTCACGAAGACAACGTTGGGTCCTTAACCTGCTGAACCACAGCGGGAACTCCTGACCCTGGGGTTGAAGGAGACTTGGATGGCTTTGTTTTCAGAGACCTTAGGAAGCTTCCTCCTGGCCCTCCGAGGCCTCCAGGGCAGGCCGCGCCCCTCACACAGTGCCTCCGTGGGTTTACTCCCCGGCTGCCTGAACCTCTGCAAGCTTTTCCTCATTCCTCAAGACCCACCTCAAAAGCCACCTCCTTCAGGAAGCTTTCCAGGGTCCCAGCCATCGTTCGGCACCAGTGTGAACTGCCCACTCCCATCTGCTTCCACCGGGCACCTCTGGCTCATGCGTGTGTGGGGCTGTGGCTTTTCCCGTGTCCCTGCACGACAGCCCCGCCCTGCGAGGACCCTGTTTATTCAGTTGATAAGCATCGGCGCCCTTCTTCTCCCGGCTGGCGTTGCCCTAGGGGATCCTCACCTTGGCTGTGCAAGCTCAGCCCCCAACCCAGGAACTGCGCCCCGAAGTGTCCCTCCACGTGGGCCACGGGAGACAAGCCATTTCTCCTCCTCGACCCCAAGTGACGAGACAGACAGGAGGCCGAGGCACCTCGTCATTGTCAGGGTCTGCGGAGGCTCTGCAGGTGCCCCGTTCCTAGACCAGGGCTGGGGGTGGGCAGTGCCCCGGTGTATGGGGGAGGAAACAGGGCCCAGAGAGGTTAAGCAATGCGCTCAGGTCACACAGCTCTGGAAGTACAGCTGCAGGAGCCCCCCCCACTCACACTCGCGTGCTCTCTGCCAGCACCCTAGGCTTGGCCCTGCCGTGAAGGGCTTGGCTCACTGTCACAGTCCCTGGCGGCAGTGATCCTGACAGTTCAGACCGGGCTTTTGTTGTTGTCATAGTTGTTTCTTGTGAGCCCAGAGTAGTTTTTTTTTTTTAATTTATTTTTTCAGTTTAATTTAATTTTTATTTTTATATTGGAGTAGAGTTGTGCAGTGTTGTGTTCGTTTCATGTGTACAGCAAAGTGATTCAGTTACGCATATGCACACGTCCGTTCTCTTCCAGATTCTTTTCCCATATGGGTTATTCCGGAGCACTCAGTAGAGTTCCCTGTGCTAGACGGTAGGTCCTTGTTGGTTATCTAGACGGGGCACGTGTAATCCTGGGAGACGGAGGATGTGGTAGAGAGAGAAGTTTCTAGAAAGGTGGTCTGAATCCATGGGGGGGGGCGCCAGAAGTAGAACCCAGCTGGGACCATCCCCCTCCGGCTCACCTCCGTCCGCCCCCCAGACTTGGTGGGCACCCCCAGGAGAAAATGCTGACTCACTCGGCTGCCGGAAATAATAGGAAATAGAAGGAAGCCAGGACACTCCCTCCGTCGTGTTGCGGCCTCGGGCCCCACATCCGTCCCAGGTCTGTCCCAGGTTCGCATCACCGCGCAGGCCGCGCCGTTTGTCCCTGAGGCTGGCCCCCTCCCCGCCTCCCCCCAGCCCTCCCCCCTTTGCCACGGAATCTGGCCACTGAGCAAGTCGCCATGAGAACAGGCGTATCCGTGGGTCAAACAGTGTGACTTCGCCTCTGCTCCTGTATTTGTCCAACCAAGAGGTGCTTTAAGTCAAACTATCCTTAATGCATTTTCCAGCCTCTACAAAACCCACAGCCGCCAATTTAAAAAAAAAAAAAAAAAGCCCGCGGAGCATATTTCTCTTGCCTGGTTTACCGTTTTCTTTGATCCATTAAAACCTGAGAGCAAGTCCTCCTCCGACTTGAGAGCAAGGCCAGGAGGGATAATTATCCATAAAGTGGCCATCCGAGTGTTTGCTCTGCGATGAAAGAAAACTTTTGAGAACTTGGAATAAAGAGGGAATCTGTAAGCCTCTCCAGATCCCATCAATAATAATATTAATGAATTAATGATTTACTGGAGGGTTATATGTCTATTTGCTTTGCTGTTCATAAGCCTCCATCGTTTCCTTAGTAACCTTGACATCAGACCAAACTCCATCTCTCTGAGAACGAAAGGGCACCTCTCAAGGAAAGGCACACAGCTTCTCCTGCTTTTTTCAGTGTTTGCAAATGGGGAAATGATGAATTGATATATTCTAAAGGAGCCATTTTTCTTCCTCCCTTTCCTTCCCATTACCATTGAAATCTGACGTCTGAAACACCTACTGTGTCAAGATCTAATTCCAGCACCTTCCTTGCTAACAAAGCCTTCAGTCTTAACCAAATAACATTGCTTTCACCCGTGTGTGTCATTTATTCAGAGACGTGTATGTGCACACACGCGCGCGCGCACACACACACACCTATACATATATGCCATCAGACTTCTTACTGACAAACAAAAATGTTGATTTATTTTCTTTGTTGGCTTTAAAAACGTGGCTAATCTCATTGTTTGTGTTCCAGACCATCAGGACTTAATAAGTGCTCACAAAGGCTGGGTCGATGAGGATGGAAGTTTCTGGATTTGCCGAGTGAAAAGCCCCAGTAAACACAATGGCTCAAAAGGCAGCAAGATGAATTTCCTTGGTGCAAATACTTGTAAAGGGATTTGGTCAGACAGAGCTGGTTACGAATTCGGCGAACAGAGAGCCAGACCCAGGCCCAGCTCAATAACATTCCCTTTGATCTGCCACTGCTGGGAGGAATACTCTTCTAAGAGGATTTTGTCACTTTCCTTTGGGGGGACAGGTTATAAAAGAGACGGAAGAGATGCTAAGAGAGCTCTGCTTGCCGGGGAAAAAGCTAAAACGGAACAAGCAGAGACCTAGGCGGTCAGAACATTTCCCCCCCATGTCGGTCTTTGCATTTTTATAGATGCCCCACTTTCTGCAGTCGCTGCCTTATCTCAGGTCTGAGAAGCACAGGTCAGAGTCAAGGGGAGGCTTAATCGTAAAGGCATCCCAAAAAGGAGACGGCTTGCCTAGTCCTTCAGCCAAACGAGGGGGCCCTTAGCAGATGACATCCAAGGTCTAGTTGGCTGGAGCGGGTGTGTATTAAACACGGAAGCACAAAGGGCCAGGAGGGGTTAGAAAGGGGATACCTGGGGAGTTCCCGTTGTAGCCCAGCGAGTTAAGAACCTGACACAGTGTCTATGAGGATGCGGGCTCCATCCCTGGCCTTGCTCAGTGGTTTAAGGATCCCACGTTGCCACAAGCTGAGGCTTAGGGTGCAGATGAGGGTTGGGTCTGGGGTTGCTGTGGCTGTGGCGTAGGCCGGCAGCTCTGACTCGACCCCTAGCCTGGGAACCTCCATATGCTGCCGGTGCACCCTAAAAAGACAAAAGACAAAAGACAAAAAAAAAAAAAAAGGAAGAAAGAAAGAAAAAAGAGAAAGAGAGAAAAAAACCAAAGGGGTTGTCTGACACAGGTTGAGTAAAGCCTTGGCAGGTGCACCGGTCGGGGAAGAAGACATTGTTTTACGGCAAATTTTGGATTCCAAAACTACCACGCCCATTCCCACATGAGCAGAACCATCAGAAGCCAACAACCAGCCAGCGTTAACTCCTCCGCTCCCACCCACCGGCTTGCCCCCTCCTGCTCGTGGTAACAGGCGATGGGATTTCATTTCTTAAATACACGTTGTGGCTCTGCCCTCACTCCTCACAGGTTCGGTGTCACTGGAGCCGCACAGTAGGCAAAAGGCAAGCTAAGTTGGAAATGACCCATTTTGCTGACCGCCAGGTATCCGGTGGTGTTGGTTGTTTTTCTGAAACGAACAGGGCATCGGAAATTGTAGACTGGAAAGTTGGAACCTTCCCAGGGGAATCCAGCTGGCCCAGGGCCCAAACCATGAGAAACCACTAAAGTTTTCCGCAGTTTGTACCAAACTTGGCCCTTGCTGGTCTAGCACCTGACCCTGGCTTTGAGGGAAGGGTCAGCCTTGCTTGAATGTTAGTAGCGGAACCTGAGACCCACCTGTTCTGTCTCCCGCCAGCTCAGGTTCTCCAGTAAAAATGTGACCAACACCTTTTATAAAGTGTCCCCATGACAGGGGAGCCTTCCTGCAGTGAGGCGCCTAGCAAATGAGCAGTGGGTAATGGCTGGCTATTATTACACAGAGGCGGGGAGGGGCTGGCACACCACCATCCACTCATTTTTTTTTGCTTTTTTTTTTAGGGCCGCACCCATGGCATATGGAGGTTCCCAGGCTAAGGGTCCAGTTGGAGCTACAGCTGCTGGCCTACACCACAGCTACAACAATGCAGGATCTAAGCCGCATCTGTGACCTACACCACAGCTCATGGCAACGCTGGATCCTTAACCCACTGAATGGGGCCATGGATTGAACCCGAATCCTCATGGATAATAGTTGGGTTTGTAAACTGCTGAGTCACAACCCAAACTCCCTGAGAACATATGCTTTTAAAAGTAATTATCAGGGAGTTCCTATTGCGGCTCAGTGGAAACAAACCCCACTAGTATCCAGGAGGATGCAGGTTCCATTCCTGGCCCCGCTCAGTGGGTTAAGGACCGACTTTGCCAGGAGCTGTGGAGTAGGTCACGGACATGGCTCGGATCCCGCAGCTGCAGCTCCAGTTTGAACCCTAGCCTGGGAACTTCCATATGCTGCTGGTGTGTCCCCAAAAAGAAAAAAAAAAAACAGGGAATGATCAGTTTTATCGCTTAGAGCACAGAGGTAAAAGGCAGAGCCTGGCCTCGCCCCACCCCCGGCACACGCCGTGCTGCTGCTCCTGCTGTGTGACCCCAGCTCCTCTCCGCGACCTCTCTGTGCCTCAGTTTCACCATCAGCTGTATGTGTCGTGGGATTTTCCACTCTCCATCTTCACGCCGGTGACGTGGTACACGCAGGGCCAGGCTGCTCCTACTGTCAGCATGTCTGCGGGGTAGCCTGACTCAGTGGGGGGCAGGGGCCGCCCTCCTGGGAAGCTGTGATTAGCCGCTGCTTCTCTGGGCTGAGGCATTTATCAGCAAAGTCCCTCTGAGTTTCCGTGACTAATATTTCCCTGGGTCGGCCCTGAACTACACACACCAAGGTTGCTTCTTGAGACAAAACAATAGACGCACATTCTTGCTCGGGGGGCTTTGAAGCTAGGTCATCAGCCCGGGCTATCAGTTAGGAAAATAAACACTGGCGCCCTTGCCCACCCCAGCCCCCCCGCCCGCCCGGGGAAGGGAAGGCAGCCTGCGAACCTGCATACAATGCTTTTCTTTTTCCATGGCCTGTTCTGGAGGATAAAGCGCTTCCTCTCCTCCTCCTCCTCCTCCTCCTTCTTTTCAGCAACACGCTTACTCTAGTCCTTGTTCTCATCATCACCAGAAAGAATTCTCCAGCATTGCTTTCTCGGAGTTTTCGGTTCTAGTTTTATGAATGCAGCAGTATCTTCTGCAACCCCTCCGATGGTTCTAATTAGAGGTTTTTGCGGTTCTTTTTGTTGTTGTTTTTCGTTCTTGCCCATTCTCTGAAACCTCTGTTTACTTTGGTCTCCGGTGTCAGGCTTTCCTCGAAGTCCGTGGTGCCTGTTTGAGGCAGAGACAAGCTCTGGACAGGTGGGCAGGCTGCACTGGGGGGACTCCGGTTTGGACTGAACAGGTGCGTTGCGGCTCCTAAAGGTCAGACGACGGGAGGCTGGTGTTTGGAGAAGAGTTTTGGTGGGGGGAGGATGTGGCCTAACCCCCCAGGGTTTTCAGGAATTGGTGGCTGACTGTTCTAGAAACCCACTTTTTTTTTTTTTTTTGCTTTTTAGGGCTGTACCCTTGCCATATGGAAGTTCCCAGGCTCGGGCTGAATCGGAGCTACAGCTTCCAGCCTACACCACAACCACAGCAACGCCAGATCCAAGCCACATCTGCGACCTACACCACAGCTCATGGCAAGGCCGGATCCCCGACCCACTGAGCAAGTGAGTAAGGCCAGGGATCGAACCGGCATCCTCATGGATACTAGTCACGTTTAGTAACCTGCCGAGCCACAGCGGCAACTCCTAGAAGGCCACTCTTGAGCTGATCTCAAGGAGACCTAGAGTTCCCATCTGCCCCATCTGGTAGGGCTTGGGCAGGTCACTCCATCTTTTTGAGCGAGCCTCTGTTTCCTCATGCGTGAGAACGAGAGAATTCTAGAGGCTGAGTTGCTGGCCTCGCTGCCTCTGGTCTGCGGAGCGACGACGTCCCCCAGGGCCCCACACCGCCTTGTGCGCTGTCCATCTGACCACCGCACAGCTGAGGGGGCCTGAGCCGGGTGGCAGGCGCAGCCCAGACCCCATGCCCAGCGCGCCCGGCGCTCGGCTCTTCCTTTCTCCGTTTTCCTTCTTTGTCTGCGGGGACACAAACCCCTCCCAGACGCCACTGTCAAGGGCGGACCACATGCACCATTCCTCCTGATTGCAATTTCCCTCATTTGCATGTGGCTTTTTCATTATAATTCCCTGAACCTGAGCGCCAGTGTTGCCCCGGCAACCGAGAGCCAGCTGGCTCCTCGCTCCCTCATAGGGCATCCGGGAGACCCTGGCATTTCTTGGTCCAGCTGGGCTCTCGGCTCCCTGAGAAGACACAATCTGCGGATCCCTCCTGCTTGTTTGGTCTGTTTCTCCACAAGGTCTTGGCGACCTTTACTGGCACCCCAGCCTCCCCCCTCCCTCCCGGCCGCTCCCCCGCCCCGGCCAACCTCTGGGTCCTGGTGACGCTAACTGAGAGGCTGCGTAGGAGGCACCGAGCCTGCGAAACCAGCACCGGGCCCCCGTCCTCTGTCCTTAGGCTGGGGGCGGGGGTGGGGAGAGCCCTCCACACCGGACGCTCAGCACGCGTTTGCCGAGTCCCGGGACATGCGTGGGTCTCAGGGGGCCGCCTCTCAGATCAGCCTTCCGCCCCGTTCTCATCAGCCTCGTGTGCCTCCTGCCACTTCCTCTCTTTAAAACAGGTTTTAGGAGTTCCCGTCGTGGTGCAGCGGAAACGAATCCGACTAGGAACCATGAGGTTGCGGTGTTCGATCCCTGGCCTCGCTCAGTGGGTTAAGGATCCGGCATTGCCATGAGCTGTGGTGTAGGTCGCAGACGCAGCTCGGATCCCATGTGGCTGTGGCTGTGGCGAAGGCTGGCGGCTGTAGCTCCAATTGGACCCATAGCCTGGGAACCTCTACATGCCACGGGTGCAGCCCTAAAGAAAAACAAACAAGGAGTTCCTTTTGTGGCTCAGTGGTTAACGAATCCGACTAAGAACCGTGAGGTTGCGGGTTCGATCCCTGGCCTTGCTCAGTGGGTTAAGGATCCGGCGTTGCTGTGAGCTGTGGTGTAGGTCGCAGACGCGGCTCAGATCCCGCGTTGCTGTGGCTGTGGCGAAGGCCGGCAGCTACAGCTCCTGTTAGACGCCTAGCCTGGGAACCTCCATATGCCGCGGGTGCAGCTCTAGATAAAAAGGCAAAAAAGACAAAAAAAAATTAGAAAAACAAACAAAACCGAAAAAAAAAAAAGTCCAGGTTTTAAATGGGAAGCTGGGGCGAATCTAAGTGAACGATGGGTCCACCTTGCTCCGTCCCCTGAGATGCGCATCACAGACGTGGATCTGCAGGGACTTCACGGCCCCGCTGGGATAAGCGGTGCTGCAGCGCGGGGACAAAATGCAGTAAAGCTGGCAGAGAACCCTCGCGCTCCTTTGAGCCGAGAGTGTCTCGCTTTTCCCTGGAGGCACTAAGTAGCCCGAAGCGCTCAGCATTCCCGACAGACCCTCAGAGAGAGTGTGAGTGTGTGACGGTCAAGTGGGGACCCAGGAGGGCATCTCCGAGGCGTAGCTGGAGGTCGGGTGTATAAACCCTAACTGACCCTCACCCGGCCAGAGTTAGACGTGGCCCGTCTGATCCCAGTGCGTGGCCGACCCCAGAACTTCTGAATGATCCTCCTGACAGAGGAGTCGGGGAGGGGAGCGTGCGGGAGAAAAACCCTTACAGTAATTCTTCATTTGACAAATCTGAGTGTAAAAGACCATCTGTCAAAGCACTGAACCCGGAGTTCCCGTTGTGGCTCAGCAGGTGAAGACCCCTGGCCTCGCTCAGTGGGTTAAGGAGCCGGCATCGCTGGGGCTGTGGCGTAGGTCTGCTCCTAGCCTGGGAACTTCTGCAGGTGCGGCCCTAAAAAGCCAAAAAATAAATAAATAAATAAAGCGTCTGAATGAATTGACACACTTGGTGGGGGTGGGAGGTGGGGGGGAGGATTTTAACAACAAAGAAAGAAAGAAAAAGAAATCCTGTGTTTTTTGTTTGTTCTTTTGGCCACACCCGTGGCATGTGGAATTTCCTGAGCCAGGGATCAAACCCAAGCCCCCACACTGACAATGCCAGAGCCTTAACTCACTGGGCCACAGGGAGCTCCCAAACTTCTGTCTTTTAATTCCAGCTCAGCTTTTGGCTAGTTTTGTGACCTGAGTCGAGTCATTTGGCTGCCCAATGTTGTCATTTTTGCACACTTTGCTCGGAATCTAGTAGGTTCTCCATAAAAATCACGGTCAGCCCCACATCCACAGTTCAAACAGGAAGCTCAGACAGCAGAGTAACACCGGCTGCGATGGCCCGTCAGGACGGCCCACGCATGTCTAGGAAGCCCGACTTGGACCTGGTACCAGCCTAGGTGCCGTTCACACTGCAAGCCACGCCCTACCCTGTTATTATTATTATTATTCAGCTTCATCCACCAGCAAATGGACTCAGAGAGTTGCAATGGCTTGTCTGGACCCACATTGCTGTACAGTAAGTAGCTGCCCTGTTTTGGTAAGTTCTATGCTTGGAACCATTTTAAATGACACATGTATGCTCTAGCTCCCTACAGGATGTGAATTTTTTTTTTCATGTACCTCTAATAGGATCTTTAAAAAAAAAAGGGGGGGAATCCTTTTTTTGGCTGTGCCCATGGCATACAAAAGTTCCCAGGCCAGAGACAGAACCTGTCACAGCGGTGACAACACCAGATCCCCAACCCACTCAGCTACCAGGGAACTCCCAAAAGGAATCTTTTCAGGAAGCGTAGAGGGTCCCCATCAGTGTGCGCCGAGTGGAGCCCAGAAAGCTGTTGCAGTGAATGCCGCTGCAAATTCTGTTTTTCTTTTTCTTTTTTTCAGGAGGTCTATTATTCCCTCCATAAGAGGAGATGACTGAGTTCAAAGAAGCCACTACCTGACTGCCACGAATCTGTTTTGCTGATGTGAATCTGTTCACCTGTGGGCCTTTCTGGAATGCTGGGCCATTTTCAGGTGAGAGTCAGACCAGTCTGTAGTCTCCCTACCACACCAGAGGCACACCAGTCCCCCGGATCAGGAACTGCCAGGGTTTCTGGAAATATTTTACAGAAGCAAACATGCCTGGTGGCAGTATTTTCATTGATTTGTTATATCCCATTTTATTCGAGGTTTGGGGGGTTTGCTTTGTTTCATCTAGTCCCTGGGAAGGAATTCAAGGGTGAGACCCACCCAGATAAGCAAGGCCTGGATGCCACTCCCTCCCCATGTAGCCAGGGCCAGCGATGCACCTGCAGATAAGGGAGGGGGCCTGGCCGCTGCGCTGGGAAGCCTGCAGGGTGGAGAAACACGGCCCCAACCTGGCACCACCTCGTCCCATCTGCAGCCTGGGGCTTTGTGAGGAAGAGTACAGGATTTGAAATGTTTATGTGTCACTACCTTCAGTCATTGTTTTCAGTGCCATTAGAGACTTTTGCTCTTCGTTTTTCCCATATTTCTATCTCCACCCAAAATCAAGAGGCCTGGGCGCTGCTCAGATCCAGATCAGACCTGGACTCCTCCTCTCGCTAAACCTGTGACTGTGCCAAGGCCTGGGCCTCCGTTTTCTCATTTGTCAAAGAGAAATTAAAGACACAAGGACTCTGCCATGAGGATGAAGATTATGTACGTGACCTCAGCCTGGCTCAAAGCGGCTGCTTCGGCTCCTGTGACTGCCCCCACTGGGAGCTCAGGATGTGATAAAGGCCTGTCTGCCGGGCACCTGCTGGCCCGGTGCTGGGCTGGGGGTTGGGTGGGAGATAAAAAGCTAATGATAATGACAAAAAAAGGAGTTCCCTTGTGGTGCCAATAGGTGGAGAATCTGGCATTGCTACTGCAGCAGCTTGGGCGGCTGCTGTGGCACGGGTTCGATCCCTGGCCCGGGAACTTCCCCATGCTGTGGGCACAGCCAAAAAAAGAAGAGAAAAGCAAAGAGTAACAGCATCTTTGCTCCGAAGGAGCCTAATCCAGTTGTGAGGATGTGGCTTCAGACAAATAAAACAGGGCAAAATGTGGCAAGAGAAATCTACCCTGAACAGGTTTTCAGCTCAGCTCCTTGAAAGTGAAACCCATTCCTTGTTTGGCACCTAAGTCACTGCCCTCTAGTAACTCTAGACCTTGCCTGGTGACCCTGACCGCCCCTCTGCTCTTGTCCAAAGAGGGACGGGCAGCCACGGAAGAGGTTTTTCTCACACACATGTTCCATCCTGGAGCCGGGGAGCTTTGCCAACAATGACTCAGGTAAACAGGCCATCGGGCCGAGCTGCCAGACTCCCCGCTGTGCTCCGGTCACCAGAATCAGGGTGGGGCCGTATCCACTCACCCGAGCGGCTCCCAGGAAAGTCCCTGGCTTGTCTCCACGGGAATCAAGATGCAGCCCACAGACGGAGAAAATTCACCCTCGGGTCACCAACGGGGAGATGGGGGACGGATGAATGAGGAGTCTGGGATGAACAGATACACGTGACTAAACAAACAATAGGGGAGCATCAAGGACCTACGCTACCGCACAGGGAACGAACGCTGCTTGGTGTTTGGAAATAACCTATAAGGGAAAAGATCCTGAAAAAGAAAACATGTATGGGAGTTCCCATCGTGGCTCAGTGGTTAACGAATCCGACTAGGAACCATGAGGTTGCGGGTTCGATCCCTGGCCTTGCTCAGTGGGTTAAGGATCCGGCATTGCCGTGAGCTGTGGTATAGGTCGCAGACGCGGCTCAGATCCCATGTTGCTGTGGCTATGGTGAAGGCCGGCAGCTACAGCTCCTGTTAGACCCCTAGCCTGGGAACCTCCATGTGCCACGGGTGCGGCCCTAGAAAAGGCAAAAAGACAAGAAAAAAAAAAGAAAAAGGAAAGAAAGAAAACATGTATGAAGAATATATATGTGAATATACCTAAGAATATAATATAAAAGAATATATGTGATGTTTACTTACATATAAATACATATGAGACAGAAATTTAAATATATGTCACAGAATCACTTAGCTGTACATCTGAAACTAACACAACATTATAAATCAACCATCAACAAAAAAGAAAGCACATGTCCATTTAAGGACTTATTTTTAAGAACATAGTGGAGTTCCCATTGTGGCCCAGCAGGTTAAGAATCTGACCAGTATCCATGAGGATGCGGGTTGGATCCCTGGCCTTGCTCAGAGGGTTAAGGGTCCAGTGTTGCTAAAGGCCGAGGCGTGCGCCAAAGATATGATTCCGATCCTGCGTTGCTGTGGCTGTGGCCTAGGCTGGCAGCTGCAGCTCTGATTAGACCCCTAGCCTGGGAACTTCCATATACTGCAGGTGCCGCCCTAAAAAGACACACAAAAAAGGGAATATAGATGCAAGAGGAGAGAAACGAGTGGGAGGAGAAAGGAAAGCTGTGAAGGGGATGGAGGAGGAGGGCACGTGTCTATAATGACTGGTGCTCGGCCTGGGCTGGGGGGACCGCCAGCAACCACGTAGATGGGCCCCTGCCTTGGAGGAGCTCAGGGTCTAAAGGAGGCAGCATCTGTAAATGACAAGATGACGTAAACAACAAGAAGACTCATGACATCATTACCAATACGGTAAGTTCTAGAAAGAAAAGAGCAAAATGGGGTGATCAAAGGTAATATAGTGGACCTGGTGTAAACTGGGAGGGAGTCAGAAGGGACAATTTCAGAAGGAATGTTTAACAAAGACCCGCAGGAACAGGCTGAGTGGGTGAAGAGGGCCAGGATGTGCATATTAACCAAGCGAACAGCATGTGGGTCCCCATGATGGGAGAGGGTTTGGAAAATCGGAGGCACTGAAAGGCGGCCAGTGGAGCCCAGGGGAGGGTGGCCTGATGCTCTTATTTCACAAACCTAAATGTATGCTATGTTCTACTCTGTTGGAGAAACCTGCCACGGGAGGAGCTATGCCGGGAACAGAGAACCCATCCCACTTTGGAACCTTATTCGGGTGTGACTGGCTGGGATGTGAATCCTGCTCATGAGCCTGATGGGAACGCGGCTTAATTCTTAGCACTCTGGTCTCCTGTTTGTTGGGTGGAGTTGCCGAGACTTGCTTCAGAGGCTGGGGCTCCGAGTGGGTTGAGAAAGTGGGTGGGACATGCCCAGGAAGGTGATGGGCATGTGGTGGACCTCATTCACGGGAGCTACTGTCCTTGTTCCAAGCACCCACTCCCACCCTCAACTTGGGACACCCCTGTCCCAAATAAATGCAACTGCCACTTCTGGCTTTTCCTCTTAGCTTCCTCAGAACCTGAAGGAGGGAATAGAGTGTTATTGGTTAGGACCCTTTTGAACCCCCTACCCCTGAAACCACACACCCAGAAGGTGTGGGTGACTCTCTCTAAGAGTAGGGAATCAGTAGAGAATTTGGAAGGAAAAAAATTTTTTTAAGGACAAGAATAAATGTTTGAAAAATGATGTAATGTGTTTGTTTTGGCAGAGCTTACACAAAAAGTTGGCCTGACACATGGAAGATGGTAAGGCCCCCAAGGGTGACATGCAGATTCGTGAAGTGCTTCATGTTTTTGGAATCCAGGAGACAATGGAATAACATCTTTAAATTGCTGGGGGGGAAAGAAAAAGAACTCCAAATGCTGCCAACCTTTTTGAAGAAGATATTATGCAGAGATGCAGGCCAAACAGAAGGGCCTTCGAACAAAAGCTAAGAGAAGTAGTTACTAGCAGCAAATCAGCACGACAAGGACCCCTGCAGGAAGTTCTCCAGCCTGAAGGAAAGAAACCTCAGACAGGAGCACACACTACAGGAAGGAATGAACCCTGAAAAGGGTAAAGATACAAAAATATTAACTACATAAAGCAACTATAAATTATTAAATGCCAAAAGACATACTATCAATGGCACCAGGGCGAGGAAGGGATAAATGCCGCCATGGAGCATTTACTGAGATAGACCATATGCTGGGCCCTAGAGCAAGTCTTAACAGATTTCAAAGGGCTGAAATCACACAGAGTGTGTTCTCTGACCACAGTGCAATTAAACAAGAAACTAATAACAGAAAGATAATTAGAGAATCCCCAAGTGTTTGGAAATTAAGCAACACGCTTCTGAATAACTCATGGGTCAGGGAAGAAATCACAATGGAAATTAGAAATACTTTGAACCGAATGATAATGCAAACAAACGTATTGAAACTTGTGAGAAGCAGCTAAAGGAATACTTGAGCGGAAATTTTTAGTTTTAAATGCAATCGTTAGAAAACAAGAAGACTGAAAATCAACAATCTAATCTTCTGTCTCATGAAACTAAGAAAAAAACCAGTAAATTAAATCTAAGGAAAGTAGAAGGAAGACTGTAATCAAGATGAGTAGGGATCTGGGAGTTCCCGTTGTGGCACAGCAGAAACAAATCCAGCTAGTATCCATGAGGATGTGGGTTCGATCCCTGGCCTTGCTCACTGGGTTAAGGATCTGGCATCGCCGTCAGCTGTGATGTAGGTCACAGACGTGGCTTGGATCCCAAGTTTCTAGTTTCTATGGTTGTGGTGTAGGCCAGCAGCTGTAGCTCCGATTCAACCCCTAGTCTGGGAACTTCCATATGCCACAGGCATGGCCCTAAAAAATCAAAAAAAAAAAAAAAAAAGTAGGAATAAATTAACTAGAGAACAAAGGTACAATAGAAAAATTAACAAAGCCAAGTTAGGTGTTCAAAAAGATAAGTACAAATTGATAATCCCATCAAAACTGATAGAGGTTAAAAAGCAGAAAAAAAAATAGGACCCACGTTTTTTTTCATCCCAATAACAGAAATTAGAAGGGGCTATCACTACAGAGCCCAATGACATGTTAAATGTAATAAGATATGAACAACTCTGTGCTAATAAGAGTGACAACCTGGATGAAAAGGACATATTCTTTAAAAAAAAATCACAGTTTAGCAAAACTAAAACAAGAAAAAAACAGAGAACCCAAAGAGTTTTGAATTGTGAAAAACAATCAAATCTGTCATTAAAAACCTCTCACAAAGAGAATCTCAGACTCAGGTGGGTTCACTGCTAATTTTCCAAACATTTAAGGCTGAAACTATACCAACCTTCCATAAAATCTTCTCATGAACAGAAAAAGGGGACACCTCCAACCCATTTTATGAGGCCAGCAAAACCCCTGATATTAAAATATGAAAAGGACATTGCAGTACAAGAAATTTACAAACATATCTCTCATGAATACAGATGAAAAAATCTTAAACAGCACATTAGTGAATCAAATCCAGAGCAATATTAAAAGCTTAATATTTCATGACAGGCAGAGTTTATTCCAGAATGCAAGGCTGGTTTAATATTTGAAAATCAATCAATGTCATTTGCCGGAGCAACAGAATAAAGGAGGGAAAAAAATATGATCATGCCCATTTATGCCCAAAAACATTTGAAAAATTTAACACTTATTCATGATAAAAACTTTCCATCAATCAAGAATTTTTTTAAAAGTTCTTAATCTGATAAAGGCTATCTATTAAAAACCCTACTGTTACTGTAAATAAAACTTTTAAACACTTTCCTCTGTTGTCCACTCTCACCACTTCTGTTCAATATGGTGCTGGAAATCCTAGACAGTGCAATAAGGCAAGAAAAAGAAAAAGAAATAAGATTGGAAAGGAAGAGAGTAAAACTGATTTTATTTTCAGATGACATATTAACATACATGGAAAAATCCAAAAGAATGTACAAACTATTAGAATAACGAATTTAGCAAGATCACTGGATAAAATGCTAATATATGAAATTAAGTTCGTTTCTACATACTAGCAACAAACAACTAGACAATGAAATTAAAAACAATTTATAACAGCATGGAAACATGAAATACTAAGGAATAGAATACGTGCAAGACCTACATTGAAAAACTACAAAACATTTCTAAGCAAGATTAAACAAGACCTACATAAATAGAAAGCTATACCACATTCGCGGATTGGAAAGTTCAATATTGTTGTAGCATTGAGTCTCCTAAATTGACCTATAGATTCGATGTAATTGCAATTAAAATCCAAGCAGTCATTTTGTAACGGGCATTGACAAGCTGTTTTAAATGAAATTTCAAAGAAGCTAGAAAAACCAGGATAATTTTGAAGAAGAAGAACAAAGCTGGGAGACTTACTCTAGTAAATATCAAGACTAATTATGAAGCAACCATAATTAGGCAACATTAATGACAGAGTGTGATTTTGCTGTTAGAATAGATATAGACCGATGGACTAGAAATAGACCTGCACATTTATGGCCCCTTAATTTACCGTAAAGCCACTTAATCAAGACAATAGAGGACAGGACGGTCTTGCCAACAAGTAAAGATGAACCGGACATTCACATGGAAGAAAGGGAGTCTTGGCCTCTACCTCACGGCATGCACAAATATTAATTCAAGGATGATTCTGTTCCTAAGGAGAAAGGTAAAACAATAACGCTTCCAGAAGGAAAGAGGAGAGTGTCTTCACGATTTTCAGTTAAGCAAACATTTCTTAAACAGGAGCTAAAAGGAACTAACTGTAAAAGAAAAGGTTGATAAATTGGATGATATCAAAATTAAGAACTTCTCTAGGGAACTATAGCCAATCACTTGTGATGGCCCATGTGGAAGATAATATGGAGAAAGAATGATATATATGTACTACTGGGTCGCTTTGCTAAAAGTTGATGGAACACTGTAAACTGACAGAATACTGTACATCAACTATAATACAAAATTTAAAAAAAATAAGAACTTCTGTTTACTAAGAGAAACAAATGAATGAGTGGAAATGTAAACTGCAGACTGGGAGAAGATGTTTACATTACGTACAGTCAATAAAGGACTCATCCAGAATATATCAAGAAACTTCACAGATCAATTGAAAAAGATAGGCAACTTCGTTACAAACGGGCAAAGGGCTTGAAGAGACAACTTACAAAAGACGACGTCCAAATTACCAGAAAACATAACAAAAAGAGCTCAGCATCATGAGATATCAAAAAAATTAAAATTAAGGGGAGTTCCCGTCATGGCTCAGTGGTGAACGAATCCGACTAGGAACCATGAAGTTGCAGGTTCGATCCCTGGCCTTGCTCTGTGGGTTAAGGATCCGGCTTTGCCGTGAGCTGTGGTGTAGGTTGCAGATGCGGCTCGGATGCCGTGTTGCTGTGGCTGTGGCAAAGGCCGGCAGCTATAATTCCTGTTAGACCCCTAGCCTGGGAACCTCCTTTTGCCGCGGGTGCAGCCCTAGATAAGACAAAAAAAAAAAAAGAAATTAAAATTAAAACCAACAAATTTGGGAGTACCTGTCATGGCTCAGAAAAAATGAATCTGACTAGCATCCATGAGGACGTGGGTTCCATCCCTGGCCTTGCTCAGTGGGTTGAGGTTCCAACGTGGCTGTGAGCTGTGCTGTAGGCCGACAGCTACAGCTCCAATTCAACCCCTAGCCTAGGAACCTCCATATGCTGCGGGTGCGGCCCTAAAAAAGCCAAAAACAAAACAAAAACAATAAATTTGGAGTTCCCTTTGTGGCTCAGCAGAAACAAATAGCATCCATGAGGACTCAAGTTTGATCCCTGGCCTCACTCAGTGGGTTAAGGATCCAGCGTTGCCGTGAGCTGTGGTGTAGGCCGCAGATGTGGCTTGGATCCTGCATTGCTGTGGCTGTGGTGTAGGCCGGCAGCTACATCTCTGACTCAACCCCTAGCCTGGGAACTTCCATGTGCCACGTGTGCAGCCCTAAAAAAAAAAAGAGAAAAAAAGGAACCAACAATAAACTGAAATCCAAGTATAGAAATCAACTTTTCAAGAAATTATTGTGATTGAAAAAACTTCTTTGAGTCCGATCAAGTATTTTATGAGCAATATTGCTTCTATTTTTGTAGGACACCAGCTCCGTTCTGGCCCCTGTAGGCACACCACAGAGGTCCAGGGGGTAAGGCTTGAAACACAGCTGGTCTGAGTCTTGGTCTTGCGGTCCATCTGGACCACGAGAGCGTCGGGGGCTTCTAAGGGGCTGCCTCAGGGTCATTTCTTGTTCTCTTCCGTGACCGCCAAAGAGGCGGTCACGAGACAGTTGGCGAAGCAATCAAATATTCCGTTTCCCACCATCTCCTGGGGGCTGACGAGGTCTGCGACTTTCAGCCTCACCCCTTCAGGGCACAGCTTCAAGCTATGAAACCACCAGCTGCGTCCAGATCGGGCTCCCCGGCAATGGGGCATTTGGGTTGCAGTCACCTGGCCCCCTTTGTTTTGTTGTCACCACCACCTGGGGCCATCACTCACCTGGCCCCCTTTGTTTTGTTGTCACCACCACCTGGGGCCATCACTCCTGTCATTGTCTACGCGAGGCGTAACTGTTCTCAGTCCAAAGAGGGCTGGTTGTTCTTGGTCTGCTGGCCTTTGGTCTCTCCTGGTTTTTTTTTTTTTTTGCTTTTTAGGGCTGCCCCTGCAGCATATGGAGGTTCCCAGGCTAGGGGTCGAATCGGAGCTGCAGCAGCTCCTGGCCTACGCCACAGCCACAGCAATGAGGGATCCGAGCCGCATCTGCGACCTACACCACAGCTCACAGCAACCCCAGATCCTTAACCCACTGAGCAAGGTCAGGGATCGAACCTGCATCCTCATGGATCCTAGCTGGGATCGTTAACCACTGAGCCACAACGGGAACTCCCTGCCTTTGCTACCAATTCTTATGTAGAGAAAGTGGAACTTCCATCTTCCAGGAGAAAAGGGGACAGGGGTCACTGTGCCTTAGAGGCTGCCCTCTCCACCGATGCAAGTGTCTGGAATTTTGTTACCAAAACCAACAGGACTGGATTTCTCATTGTGTGCTCATGGGGAAGGGGGACCAGGCATCAAGGACCTTTCACAAGCAGCATCACGCTCCCCATATCAGCCTCAGAGCAGTTTAGCCACTTGCCCACAGCTGGTCACTCAGCCTGGCCCTCCGGCTCTACCGCCAGAGCCCTTCCTCGCTGCGCTTTGCCTATTGTTAGAGTCCGTTGCCAAGGAAACCGGGTCCCTGCCCTGCCTCCTGCTGGTCCCGTCACCCCCAGCAAGACCCACCACGTCAGGCACAAGCCAGGCCTCTGGGGGCACCAGCGGACAAGGCGCCCTGGCCTCTGTCCACCTCTGGTCAAACCGGCCAAGAGGGCTCCTGCGAGCCTCTCCCTCGTCTGTCATGAGCCACAGTTAAAGCACCAGGCGTGTGGTCCCCGTCCTGCCTGGCTCCTTTCCTGGAGGGACCCTCTTCTCTGTTTTCCCTCCGTGCCTTATACGGTAGTGGGACGGCCCTGCCCCAGCCGGCTGACAGGCAAAATTGTGCCTGATTATATAATATGCGTAATCACGGGGAAGCGGTGTGAATCCCCGGAGGCCAGAGAGAAAATAAAACAGCGATGACAGTCGCAGCTGCTGCTGAAAGGCCGCATTTACTGTGCTCCTTTCCGACGAGGCCCATGGGCCCGTGGGTGTGGGAGGTGGGGGCGCGAAGCCGCCCCACCTGCTCTGGGATTGAGGTTTGCATCAGATTTCAGCAGGACTGTGTCAGCTGCCCTGGCAGCCGGGCTGCATTTATGCTGCGGGTGCCTCTTTGGAGACGCCAAGCGCCCATCAAGAGGTAGGAGGGTAGATACGGGCAAAGCTGGAAGCGCCTGTGTTGTTTTTCTCCCAAGAAAAGGAAAAAAAAAAAAGCAGAAATTGGCCCAGGGCATGTTCCATAAGACAAATATTTTAGTGTTCATTTTCAGATGATTTCTCTCTCTCTCTTTTTTTTACTTTTGTTTTTTGGTGGTCAATGATATAAAAGTTACGATTTTGGAGTTCCCTGGTGGACCAGGGGTTAAGGACTTGGCATCATCCCTCCCTTCTGTGGCTCAGGTTTGACCCCTGGCCTGGGGAACTTCCGCATGCCACAGGCAAGGCCAAAAAACAATTTTTTTTTTTTACCATTTTAATAATTTATTTGGCCATGCCCACAGCATGTGGAAGTTCCCAGGCCAGGGACTGAATTCACGCCACAACAGTGACAATGCTGGATCCTTTGACTGCTAGGCCACCGGGGAACTCCCTATTTTAATCATTTTTAAGTGTGACATTTAGCAGCATTAAGTACCTTCCTCTTGTTGCATGACCGTCACCCATCCATGCTCAAACCTTGTTCACCTTCCCACACTGAAGTTCTGTCCCCATTAAATGCCCATTCCCCAGCTCCCCTCCCCAGGATCCAGGTGAAGAAAACTCTTAGAAGGACCTTGAAATGTGGGAGAAAAGCGCTGGACGTTAGCTTCAGTCCTGCAGGGAGAAGTAAAGAAATAACTTCTTTTCCAGGGATTTAAATCCGCCCCCCTGGACGTGGGGAACAGCCTCCGTGGCTCAGCTGACCCAGAGCATTTGGGCCACGGAGAAGACGGTCCTGGACCCTGAGTCCACGACCAGCATCTTGTGCTATTGTTTTTATTTCAGGCGTATTTGGAAACAGGGATTTATTTGCAAATCATAAATATGCAATCAACATTTATCAGATTAGGAGGAGTTCCCGCTGTGGCTCAACGGCAACGAACCCAACTAGCATCCATGAGGACGCAGGTTCGATCCCTGGCCTCACCCAGTGGGTTAAGGATCCAGCATTGCCGTGAGCTGTGGTGTAGGTCACAGACATGGCTCAGATCTAGCATTGCTGTGGCTGTGATGTAGGCCAGTGGCTACAACTCTGATTTGGCCTCCAGCCTGGGAACTTCCTTGTGCCACGAGTGCAGCCCTAGAAAGACAAACAAAATTATAAAAACTAAATGGAATATTGTTTGCAAGAAGGAAAGATCGCTTCCATGAACGTACAGTTTATCAAGAGCCCAGATGGAAAGTAACTACTCCTTTCTGTGTGGTGCAGAGGGCATCCAAGGGCCCTAGAGAAAGGAGCAGCCTGGTCCAGTGCTAGTCTGGATGAGTCCCTTAATTTCTGAGGCTCAGAATTGTCCTCTGCAAAATAGTAATGACCTCCCAGTGTTGTCTGGAGGTAGCCTGTGCTAAGCTGGGGAGATTTCTTTTTCTTCTTTTTCTTTTTATAGCCACACCTGCAACATATGGCAGTTGCTGGGCTAGGGGTCGAATCAGAGCCGCATCTGTGATTTACACCACAGCCACGGCACCCCTGGATCCTTAACCCACTGAGTGAGGCCAGGGATCAAATTTGTACCCTCATGGACACTGTGTCGGATACTTCATCGGCTGAGCCACAACAGGAATGCCAAAGCTGGGGATATTTTTTTGGAGAAAGTCATGATGGTCCAGTTGAAGGTGTCGCTTCTTTTCCGATCTCTATTTGAAACAGACTATAGGAGTGGCTGAGTGGACTGGGGATCCAGCATTGTCACTGCTGTGGTGCTGGTTTGATCCCTAGCCCAGGGAACCTCTGCATGTGTGTGTGTGGAAAAAAAAAAGAAAAAGAAGGAAAGAAAGAAAGAAAGGAAGGAAGGAAGGAAGGAAGAAAGTGTTGCAGAAACTGCAGAAACCGTGGCGGTGGAAGGAGACAAACGGCACTCAGAGATGTGGAATAGCAAGGTTTATTCAGCACCGGTGGGGGCTCAGAGGAGTCACCTCCAAAGTCTGAGCACCAGGTCTTTGTTCTCCGCAACTTTTATACAATACAGGGTTTTGTAACCATCCCCAGACCTCCCCCTTTCCCAAGCAGTGTTTCTTCTAAGAAGCTGAGCAAGCAAGGTTATAGAAGCAAAACTGATAAGTAACGCTGGGAACACGATTAGTAGGGCTGCTGGCTTGGATATAGGGCCTATAGTTGCTACATAGTTACAAGAAGCATGGTACCGTGACGAGCACAGCTGAAAAGGCAGGCAGTTCCCCTTTCAGCCGGCGGCGGGGGGGCATTGTGACCATGGTTAAAACTCTTATTTCAAAAGGAGGGAGAAAAAGGGAGAGAAAGAGATTATGAACATTAGATGGCTTCCATCTCTGAGCTCCGCCTTCCTGTCACCTGTCACCCCCACCCTGCCTCTCCCGAAGCACCTAGTAGCACAGAGGACCCAGGGTGCTCTAACCCACCAGCTGGGCCTCACCACCCCGGGACCCCTGGCCCGGAACTTCCATGTGCCACAGCGGTGTGGCCAAAGCCCCCCGGGGAAACCCTGACTCTATACCTCAAGGTGGGGAGACAGCTTGACTTCAACCACGGTGGCAGGACCTTGGTTCCAGGAACGGCCTTGGACTTGACCCAGCAGAGCAAACAGGCAATGGCAGGGCCACCGGGCCCTCAGGCCGAGCGGCTCCCGCAATCGGATGTGAGCAGAGCAGCCCTCGAGCAGACTGGTGAGCGGCTCCCCGCCCCCGGGATCTGGTGCAGGGGCGAGCCCGACCACGTTCCAGGGGAGTGGGCGTCAGGCTCCCCTTCCTGATAACCAGCTTCGCTGGGTGAGTTATCTGCATGCAATTAATTATGCAGTTATCTAGGCTGGGTTGAGAAGAGCAGCTATCAAGCTGTCAAGATGGTAAGAGCGCGTCCCTCTGCAGAGTGGGAAAAATTCCTTTCTAATGCCTGCCGCCCACTAGACGGCCGCGCTTAAAGCAACACCCGGCACATTGGGAGGAGCCCCGCTTACCTGTGTATTTATCACTTTTAAAACCGAAACTGTAGCTCAGAGCCATCTGCCATGCAAGCATTATTCATCGTGTTCCCTCCCGAGGCTGGCAGTTTTGACACGATGTGGTGGTCCTTGGGTCATTTCTGAGGCTGGAGGTTGGAGGGCAGGGGCAGGGCAGGTGGAGGGGGCTGACCTGGCTCCTGGCTGTGGGCAGCCCGGCCTGCTGTGCAGACTTAAAACTGGAGAGGACATAGGTCAAGGGCACAAGGACCCTGGGGAGGGGAGCCCAGCGCGTCAGTTCGGCGCAGGACTGAGGTTGAGTCTTGGGCCTCCTCGTGGACTCTTTTCTGGAGAAGCTGAAGTTCTATTTGGGGAGAGAAGAGGAGGAGGGTGGGGCTGGATTTAGAGCAGATCTCAGGAAGAACTCACACCATGAGACGCTCTAGTCTGAATTCTGCAGAGATTGAGAAGCGCCTAGAAGCCTTTAATCCTTCCTCAGCTCCCTTCACTGCCAGCTGCTCCCGCTGGCTCCACCCTGGCATGTATTAATGGTCACTAGATGGCTCGACCGTCCTGGTCTGTGAGCTTTATGTCCACTCCCGCCTGTCTGCCGTATTGGTCACCGTGAGCCACCATCACCAAGTGGCAAAGACGGGAGGGCTTAAACCGCAGTCTGGCCGGAGTCCAGGAAGTTCAAGATTGAGGTCCTGGGGAGGGCCTCCTCCTGGCTCGGAAACAGCTGGCTTCTCGGTTTGTCCTCACGTAGTGGAGAGCGAGCGCCGGCGTGTCCCTCTTCTTGTAGGAACAGTGACACTTTTAGGGCGGGCCCCCACCCTTTCGACCGCCTTTGACCTTGATTTACTTCCATAAGGGCCTCATCTGCAAATACAGTCACGCTGGAGGTTGGGCTTCAGCATACGATTCGGGGGAATACAATTGTTTGGTATTTTCAATTGTTTGGTATTTTCCATCCAATCAGCATTTCTAGAGAGCCCGTTCTGTGCCCGATGCAGTGCCGGGAGAAACCCAGAGGTGACAAAGGCGAGTCCCTGCCCCCCAGCCGCTCCGCTTCTGGCAGGGGACAGACACGCAAGTGGAAGTTTGGAAAAAAAAAAGTTTTATTTTTGGCCACACCCACAGCATGTGGAAATTCCCAAGCCAGAGACGGAACCTGTACCACAGCAGTGACGACGCTGGACCCTTAACCCCCACGCCACTAGGGAACTCCATGAATGGACATTTAAAGTACAGGTCTGCGAGAAATTTCCACAGGAAGATTCTGAAAATACGATAGAAAAGGAAAGCACCGATCAGATCTGGGAAGGTAAAGGAGTTCCCTTCGTGGCTCGGTAGTTAACGAACCCAACTAGGTTCCATGAGGACACGCAGGTTCAATCCCTGGCCTTGCTCAGTGGGTTAAGGATCCGGCATTGCCGTGAGCTGTGGTGTAGGTCACAGATTTGGCTTGGATTCTGTGTTGTTGTGGCTGTGGTGTAGGCCGGCGGCTACATCTCCGATTCAACCCCTAGCCTGGGAACCTCCATATGCCGCGGGTGCGGCCCTAAAAAGCCAAAAATAAAAAATAAATTAATTAAGGATGTGTCTCAGAGCAACTGGCATTTCTCTTTCAGCATTTAAAATATATGGTCAAATAGAAATAATATTCATTATAAGCATAAAATTCAGCAACACTAAATATATTCAGTGTTGTATCTATACTATTTTTCCCGGAACTTTTTCATTCTATTCAACAAAAACTGTGCCCATTAAACGTTAAGTCCCCTCCCTCAACCCCTCCAAACCTCTAGTCTACTTTCTGTCTCTATGAATTTGTCTATTCTAAGTATCTCTTAGAAGCAGAATCATTTAATATTTGTCCCATGTCTGGCTTATTTCATTGAGCATACTGTTACTAAGGTTCATCCATGTTGCTGCGCGTATCAAAATTTCAAGGAGTTCCTTTTGTGGCTCAGTGGGTTAAGGACATGACGTTATCTCTGTGATGATGCGTGTTTGGTCCCTGGCCTCACTCAGTAGGTTAAGGTTCTGGCCTCGTTCGCAGCCGCAGCTCCGATTCGGCCCCTTGCCTGGGAACTTCCATATGCTGCAGGTGCAGCTATAAAAAGAAAAAAAAATATTCTGTTATGGATGAATACTATTCCATGACACGGATAGATCACTTTTTGTTTATCCATTTGTCTGCTGACGGACACTTGGGTTGTTTCCACCTTCCGGCGACTTTGGGCGAGGCTGCTCTGAACATGCGCATACAAATATCTGTTCATGTTGCTGCTTTCAGTTTTTTGGGGTGCGTACCTAGATGGCGTGTTATGCCGGGTCGTGTAGGGTCAGGAGAAGCTCCCCAGGCAGAGCAGGCAGAAGGGGTGTTATTCCAGGTGGATGACTCCCCCTGGGCAAAGCTCGGAGGCCTGCTTGTCCAAATGAGTTCTGCGTGTCTGGACCCTGTGTAGACCGGATGGCGGAGCTCATGGGAAGTAAGGTTGTGGCCCAAAGATCAAGGTCATGCGGCTATCCCATGAGGTTGCAGGAGGGTCTGAGATCATGAAGCGCTCCATCCAACCTGGGGTTTGGGGAAGTGTCCTGGCAGCTGCGGGGAGGCTTGGACAGAGAGTGGAGGAGACTCAGGCACCATGATTCACCAGTGGGAGGGGTGAAATGAGGTCACTGAAT
This sequence comes from Catagonus wagneri, assembly GCA_004024745.2. Lineage (NCBI taxonomy): Eukaryota > Metazoa > Chordata > Mammalia > Artiodactyla > Tayassuidae > Catagonus > Catagonus wagneri. The sequence continues at coordinate 456,110 of PVHT021183617.1, forward strand.
GAATGAATGAATGAATAAAGAGGCTAGATGGAAGGAAGGGAACTAGATGGTTCAGGGGCTTGCAAACAAGGTGGAGGAGTTGGGGTTAAGTGTGTTTTACTCTAAATGAGTAAACGAGGAGTTCCCTGGTGGCTCAGTGGGTTAAGGACCTGGTGTCATCACCACTGTAGCTTGGTCACTGCTGTGGCACCAGTTCAGTCCCTGGCCCAGGAACTTCTGTATACCACGGGTGCAGCTAAAAAAAAAAAAAAAGAGCAAACTGCCAGGAAGAAGCAGGACCTGGAGTGGGAGGAGTTAGGACGCTCCATCCACCAGCTCCAACTCAGAAGAAAGCTGCGCTCATTTCACGGTTTGGTACCAAATACAGCATCCAGAAGACAGCTCAGAGTCACAACACTGGGCTCTTAAGCGCCTGCAGAAAATCAGCAGGGAACAAGCCAGAGTGATGTTTATCCGCAGGGAGACCAAGGCCAGGGGGGTTTTAACGATTCGAAGTAATCGCTTCTGTCTGACCTGTGCTGTTGACCCCTTCCTACGCATAATTTCATGCGTAATTATAGTTCCATTGCCTAAATCACACTGATTCATGCAGGAGCCGCCACAGGACGAACAAGCTGCTGTGTGAAAGACGGCTCACTCATCATCACGAGCCAAAGCCTGCAAATGCCCTGGAACATTTAATAATTGGATGGTGACACCTCGAACTTGCAGCAGACAGTGCGCAGCTGCGGGGAGGCTCGGATGGAGAGGGGAGGGGACAGTTTAGTCAAATGGTCTAAAGCGAGGAAGCTGCACTTTGCCTTCTGAGGTCTGTGCGGTCACTTAGGGGGCTGAGTTTCACTGAGTCAGTCGTGTGGAGGTGGCTGCTTCCCTGTGTGCTGGGCCCCCTTCTGACAGCAACTCCCAGGGAAATTGGGGCTCCCGATGGAGCTGCACCCCTCAACCTGAGACCATGGGACCTGTGAGGCACAGCCACACAAGCTCAAGGAGGCTGTATCTTTGAAAAATGTGACAAAAGAACAGCATTCATTCATTATCTATGCTCTCCAAGAAACTGATAAACCAAGAGATCATCACTGCTAGGAATTTTTTTTTTTTTTTTGCCAGTTGCACCCGCGGAATATGGAGGTTCCCAGGCTAGGGGTCTAACACGAGATGTAGCTGCCGGCCTTCGCCACAGCAACACGGGATCCGAGCCGCGTCTGCAACCTACACCACAGCTCATGGCAACGCCAGATCCTTAACACACTGAGTGAGGCCAGGGATCAAACCCGCAACCTCATGGTTCCTAGTCGGATTCGTTAACCACTGAACCACAACGGGAACTCCAGGAATTTTTAAAAATATATACCTACACACACACACACACACACGGCTTCCTAGGACTGCTGTAAATTACCACACACTTAATGGCTTAAAACAACAGATACCTATCGTCTCTTAGTCTGGAGGCAGCAGTCAGAAATCAGGTGTGGGCAGGGCTGGCTCCTTCTGAAGGCTTCTTCCGAGACCTCCCTCCCAGCCTGGTGGCTGGGGACAATCTCTGGCCTGCGGGCATCTAACTCCAATCTCCGCCTCCGTTTTCACAGCGCCTCCCCTGTGGGTCTGTGTGTCCTGTCTCGCTTTTCTTTTTTTTTCTTTCCCTTTTTTTTTAGGGCCGCACCGGCAACATATGGAGGTTCCAGGCTAGGAGTTGATTTGGAGCTATAGCCGCCGGCCTACACCACAGCCACAGCAACGCCAGATCCGAGCCACATCTGCGACCTACACCACAGCTCACGGCAACACCAGATCCTTAACCCACTGAGCGAAGCCAGAGATCAAACCTGCTTCCTCATGGATCCAAGGCAGATTCGTTTCCCCTGCAGCACAGCGGGAACTCCCAGAAATTTTTCATAATAAAATGTTTGGAAGGAAAAGAATGTAGCATGTTTTTTTTCCCCAGAACAGACTTGAGAACCTTGCTGGGACTTAAAAAAGCTGACTTACCTCCTTAGGTTTTCATTGGTGGGTGGGCACTGCCACCCTTAACACTGGTCTCTCCAGGACACCAAGTGACCCAGGGACCCCCACCACATGCCACAGTGCTGCTCTGAACATTAGAGTAGGTTCCCTTATTCAAGGCAGGCAGAGATTTCTGGCAGAATAGTAACAGCACAAGACCTTCTGGAACCTTCCTTCCAAGTTTTTTCTGCTACCAGATCAGCAAAAATGATTAAACCTGGTGTCTGTGTGTTTACCCTCTCCTCCTGCTTATAAACTGCTTTCCCTTTAGCAGTTCTCAATTGCTTCGTTCTAAGGCTGCAATTAAGGAGTAGCTGTTGTGCGGGAGGGGGGCCCCATCAGCTGGTCCCCTAATGCAGCTGACACTGGGCCATGATAGTAATTACAAGAATAATGGGACATTTGTCCATCAGATGCCCAACTTGGAGCATGATATGAAATATGAAAAATTAGGCTTGGGTGTAATGGTATGCGACTGTCTTTCTATTTATTTATTTTTTGGTCTTTTTGCCTTATCTAGAGCCGCACCCCCAACATATGCAGGTTCCCAGACTAGGGGTCTAACAGGAGCTGTAGCTGCCAGCCTTCGCCACAGCAAGGCAGGATTCGAGCCGCGTCTGCAACCTACACCACAGCTCACAGCAACGCCAGATCCTTAACTCACTGAGCAATGCCAGGGATCGAACCTGCAACCTCATGGTTCTTAGTTGGATCCGTTAACCACTGAGCCACGAAGGGAACTCCTGGTATGCGACTGTCTGTACGAATGTCTCTCTACGGATGCCTGAGAAAAGGAAAGGCAGAATTAAAAAGATGCCTGGCTTCCGGAGTGTATTCGGCGGCTCCACAGTGGTAGCTGTTATCATCATCACCATCATTACCTTTAACAGTGAATGAAAACGTCTCACGCGGGTCCACAGGTATGCAGCGATCTGCAGTCGCAAAGCCCTTCGCGCTGGTCACCTCTCGCGCTGCTCACTGCCACCTAGGAGCAAGGCAGCTGAGATGCAGAAACTGAGGCTTGGCAGGTGGCAGTGACAAGCTCCTGCCAAGGGACGTTCAGACCTGGCCCCCCTGACTTTCCCACGATTCAGGGACCAGGACCCCCCTCCCTCTTTTCTTGTCTGCTTTTCTACCCTCAGCTCCCTGGCCTCACCACCTAGCCTCTGCTCTTTCCCACGCCCCACCCCCACCGCTCTTCCTCAGGAAGGCCTGATTGGGTAGCCTGGGTCACGTGCTCACCTGAGAGCCAATCAACGGCGGGAGGCTTGGCTCTGCTTTCCAATGGCATCTCTCGCCCCCGACCCATATTGTGCGTGGGAAAGGCCGTTTCCCAGAAGGAACGAGCCCTTATGTGTCTCCACCCCACCCAGGCCTCAGGAAGGGAGAGGCTCCCAGAAACCTTCCTCGCCAAGGGCCAGGACCCAGAAATGCCCGGCTTCTGCAGACCTGCCTCCTAAGCTGCAGGTGGGAAAATGGAACCCTCTGTGGCCTCCACATTTCCTGCCCCTACTACTGAGGTTTGCATTCCTGTGATCAGGCCCCAGGCACCCTCCCCTGACCAGACCCCCATTCGCTGGGGCTCCTAGGCCTCCCATTCGCTGGCACCGAGTGCCGCTCAGATGCACCCCCTCCTCATCCCTGGACTTGACCCCCAGGGCAGTCCAGCCCCACGTCCATTCTTTCCCTTCCCCACAGCTCAAGGTGTGCAGACCCCAGCAGGCCTGGTGACAGGCTCTCCCAGGCCTGGTTTTGATGGATAAGTGCCCCAGACGGGTGACCTCAGAAATACTGGGAGTTCCCAGAGGTTCTGCAGAGTTGGAGCAGGGCTGGCTTGAATCACCAGAACACCAGCTAGGCTGAATCCCAACGAGGCTGAAATCCCAGGCGTGGGGCTGCGAGCTCCTCCAGCTCCAGGGTCCAGGCTGCTGAGATGAGCTGGGGCGCGAATGGGAGGCCTAGGAGGACGGGATAAAGTCAGGGCAAGATTCAGAGGAGAGGGGTGTGTGGGCGCACACCAAGGGCGTGGATGCTGAATTCCTGTGGGTCCAGTTGGGGCTGGGTCGGGGCTGTAGAGCGCGGTTGCCCCACCAGTGGTGCTTAAGGCGGTGAGGAAACCCCGCACGTGGTCTGCCGTGTCTCTTCGGACACAAGGTTTTAGAGAGGAATGGAGTTTGGGGTCTGATCAACTGAAGCTGAATTCCATCTTTACCCCTAAAAAGTTATGTGACTTTGGGCAGCCGAATTCCTCTCTATGGGCCCAGTTTGCGCCCCTCTCAGTGCCGCCGTGTTGCCTGGAGGAAGGAAGCAGGCACCGCCTGCCGGGCGTGGGGACTCAGAGCCTCTGACCACTCTGGTCCCGCTGAAGAGATCATTTCTTCCCAGCAACCCTTGGCCGCGGGCTCAGAGCGTCCACCAGGGGGCACCACCAGCAGGGGTCTGCGTGGCGCGTGGAAGGTGCTGGAGCCACGATTTTCAGGGGGCAGGCATGGTGTCCGAAATGACGGCGCCTAGAAGATTTTCCTTTTTTTCTTTTTAGCATGGCAACACCAGATCTTGAACCCACCGAGCGAGGCCAGGAATCGAACCTGCATCCTCACCGACACTATGTGTCGGGTTCTTAACTCACGGAACCACAACGGGAACTCCCTGGAAGATTTTCTAATACATAACCTGGGCCCCACCCCAGAACCTTGGGGGCCAAGAGGGTCTTTGACAAGCCCTTAGGGAATATTTGCAGGCCCTTTGCTAGCGGGGAGCCCCTTTTGAAAGACTGCCATGCACAGGCCATCAGGAGGATCACAAAGCTGTTTATTTTCCCACTTATGATAAAAGACAGATGCAAGGTGCCTTGTCTCTTGTGCAGCACACAAACCTAACAGGCTCTGCTTTACCAAGAGATTTTCCTGTTTCCACAGAACTGTAATTGACCTTTAAAGTGTTCCCCAAGGCATTGTGACATGCTGCTTCTGGGCAGAGCTGATCATGCCTGCTATTCTGTGGCAGTCGTGTCCTTAGAATTGGACACACAAAATCTGATTGGCAAAAAAAAAAAGAGCACCAAATGTCAAATCTCATACCATCGGGGCAAGAACTGGTCTTCTCTTGGCATTTGGACTACCTGCCCCCTGAAAAAAATGCCTTTTTTCTCCCCTTGATCTTTGGCAATGCCCAGCTCACAGGCAGCAAAAAGGGAGCAAAATTTAATCTCTGCCTTAAAAATATAAGCGAGATTTTCAACTGAACAGTGAAGTAATTGGACTCATTTTTGAAACACCAAAATACATCAGATGGACTTATTCATCTGGCCCAGCTTAATACATGTCAGCCTAATGCTACAAACAAGTACATAAAATCAAGATACGTCTGGGTGGTACAAACAGGGAGAGGGCGTTGGTGGTTTCAGCAATGATTTGGCCTGGAGGCACGGACTTGGCTGCCCTGTGGCCCGGCCCTCAGAACCAGTACTCAGAGACGAAGATGTGGACGTTGACGACATTCCGATGGGACACCACACCCCCGACCACGTAGTTCATCTCCAGCTTCAGGACAGCATGAAACGGGCCCACGATGGGCCGCACCTGGCGCACGACACCTGAGGAGAGAGCAGAAGGTGTTCTGGAAGTTAGCAGGGACCCCGACAACGGGGAGAGCTGGGCAGGGGTTTCAGAGCTAGAGGGGGCCTTAGACCTCATCAAGTCCCACCTGAGCCAGAAGCTTGAGTCTCCTACATAGCATCTCTATCCGTGGTCACCCCCGGGCTCTGTTACCACCTCCAGGGACGAGGGACAGTTAGGTCCCTACGACACTGCCACCGTGTGCAGCTCAGACTGGGAAGGATCCTGTGTGGGGAGGGCTTTGGAGTCAGGTGGCTTAGGGTCAGTGCCAGCACCCGTTCTCTCTGCACCCAGGTTTCCTCTTCTGCCATCATCTACCTGACCAAGGATTTGAATTCCTTTTCTTTTTTTTTTTAAGGCCACACCTGCGGCATATGGAGGTTCCCAGGCTAGGGGTCTAATTGGAGCCACAACCACAGCAACACGGATCCAAGCGTCATCGACAATACACACCGCAGTGTGTGGCAACGCTGGATCCTTAACCCACTGAGTGAGGCCAGGGATCGACCCGCATCCTTGCGGATACTATGTCAGGTTCTTAACCCGCTGAGCCACAGTAGGAACTCTCTGACCGAGGACTTTAGAGTCTAGGTAAAGGGCCCGGCATGGAGTAGATGCTCAGTGGACACCTGTCCGCCCATCCTATCCGCTGTGCCCAGTTCTGCCCCTTGGGAAGAAAGGAAGCAGGTGTGACTCTCTTCCCTGTCCTTTATATTGAGGATGGTGGTGGGGTCCTGGAAACCTTTTATCGGAGCAGAAGTGTCTCCATTTCCTGTGGGACATGCTCCTGGATCTCTCGCTCACCACACCTTTTTCATTTGGAGGCTGATAGCAAGCTTCAGCTCATCCCCAAGCCATGTGGCAGAGGGGTGCTGGGACGGTCAGCTCTCTGGCTGTACTGTGTGTCAGTGTCCTTGGCTGATCTCAAGCCACCAACGTGACGACCCTTAAGGTGGGTTCGGGCAGAGTGCTTGGTCCCCACACACCACCGCTGGGACGCCTGCAAAGAACGCCCTGGAGCCTGCTGCTCCTCAACCACGTGCTGAGAAAGCGCCGCTGATGGTGTGCTGCGTCCAGTTGCTGATGGCAGGCTGGTTTCTCAGCAGCCCCGCCGCAGACTTGAGGATGTGTGCGGGGCAGCGGGGCAGGCCTTTGGTGCCCGGCCCACGTGCAGTGCAGGGGAGACTGAAGGGCCCCGAAGGCCTCTTGCACCAATGGCAGGTCCTCAGTCAGGACCACCAAGTTCACGCTCAGAAGGGGAACTTGGGCGCGCCAACCCCCTCTCACTCCCTGGGCTTCTGTTTCAAAACCGAAGTGCCGAGCCCCGGGTGGAATTCCAGGCTATTCTAAGCAAACAAGGGCTTTAGCTGTGAAGGGGAGATCAGCACAGGCTTCTGTGGGCTGTCAGCACCCTCCCTCTGCCCCTGCCTGGTGATGACATGGCAGCTTTGTCCTGCTGGAACGCCCACGAACATCTTCAGCTTCTGCCTAAAGACGTGCACTTGTCAGCACCCTGGGTTTGTCTGCGACCCCTGGTGCCCGGCCGCTCCTGTTTGCCCCTCACCAGGTACAGTCTGGGCCGGGGTCGACGTGGCCCCCCGTGGAGCACCGTGCTGAGGGGCGGTGCTCCCACCTTCTCCTGTTCCCCAGGCCTGAGACCAACACTGGCACCCACCGGCCTCAGCGGCCTGGGTTACCTGGCTTACATCCCAGGGGCAGTGCTCGGAGGGGCTCAGGGGACTTGAAGGAAAGCGGTGAGAGGCCAGGGGAGCCTGCGATCTATTTTAGGACAGAACAGCAACAGAGGGGCAGGGAACACTTCTGCAAGCTATCATCAGATTATATATTTCTATATATTATTATTATGGCAAATATCATATAATATATGATATCTAAGTATATAGTATTATAGATACAAAATATATAACCATATGATATAAAAATGTAAACATACTTATTTAAAATAAAATTCTAATTTGTATAGAAACATGCTCACAAATCAAACATGTTAGTTCAGATTTCTATAAACTTTTGCATATATGTATATATTTTATGGAGAGGTTTGTATAATGTGTAAATATTATACATGTGTGCATACATATGTATTATATATGTAAATATGTAATATTTATATGTGTAAATATAGGTTTACACATTATTTAATTGCTTATATGTGCGAATATTACACATATACACATGTTATATTAATATATAAATGCATGTATTATAAATTTATAAAGTGTAAATTTACAAAATGTTATGAAGTAATTACATCACACACGCATATTTAAATAAAGAGGCCCCGCTGCCTGTGGGAGGCTGGATAACATCAGCAGTTCAGATGCACAGAAGTTTCTGGGCCCACTTATGTGAGCCAGGCACCAAGCTAAGGAAATTACGTACAGAAGACGATGGGCTGTGCTCGGTGGGCTCAGCCTGGGGACGGAGGGAAAGAAGGTGCTGATGCGGGGAACTGGGCTCCAGGACAGGGTCGTATGCTAGCCGAGCCGTGAGGCTCGGAGCTCTGCAGGACACAGGGCTGGAGTCCAAATGACCAGAGTCAGTAGTATGACCCCAAGTTAGTCCTTTCACCTTTCTGAGTCTCCATTTCCTCTTCTGTGAAACAAGGATTCAAAATAAGAGTCTCCAGGAGTTCCCTGGTGGCCTGGCGGCGAAGGACTCGGGGTTGCCATGGCTGTGGCTGGGGTTCCATCCCTGGCCCGGAAACGTCCACATGCTGCGGGCATGATCAGAAACAGATTATCAGCCTTCCGAATCAGAAACAAAACCATCGCAAGACCACTCTGCTCCTCCTCCATCAGAAACGACCGCTGGAGACAAATAACCTTCCCAGCGTTCGGATGCGATCTTTCAGTTATAGCGGGGCTGACTGCTTGCATGACTGCAAAACGGAGCAAGGGCTGAGTATTGTTACTGGACTGACTTAAAATTTTAGGAGACAGGAAAGCTCTGAATGTGTAGAAAATGTACCTAAATATGTCGAGTTGGGGCACTTCACAGGGTTTGGTTTTTAAGATGGCTAAAACCCGGAACTCCAGGCAGTTGGCTAACTGCTCCGACTGTAAACAGCTGGGAGGCCAAAGAAACACTGAAGGAGGGGAAGGGCTGCTTTAGTGAAAAAGGCATTGATGGGGGCAGGGGAGGTGGAAGGCTGAATTTCAGAGGCAGGCAGGTCACATTCTGGGCCTGGAAATTCTCAGGATCTTTGCATTTGATGAGAAAAATGATTAAGGCAGAAGCAGCAGGCGTGCTGCAAAGGTTAATCAAGACATCATAGGTGTGTACACAGCAGGTGCTCAGGGAATGTGCCTCACTTCCTGGCCCTCCAGAATCAGCATCCCTGTCCCTCTCCTCTGACCTGAAGTCCACACTGAATCTCCAACTCCATCCACAACCCTAGCCAGCCCAGGGCTCTCTTCCCAGGCCACGCCCATTCAGTGCCTTGACCTTCAGCCTAGCCGGGAGCTCTGATCTGGGTAAATGAGCTTCCTTCTTCCCCCGGTTAGTTCAAGCTTGAGTTCCACCTCTGTGTCCTCACCTTCCTGAACCTAGACTTTCTCCTGAGATGACTTCTTTCTTCACAGATTTCCTACCTGTCCATCCACCGACCCACCCAACCACAGACCCATCCATCCATCACCCATAATGCATCCATCCATCCATCCATCCACCATCCACCGTCCAACCACCATCCAGAGGAGGCCATTCTGCATAGGGGAAGTTTAAGGGAGATTCTACAGAGGAGCTGACTTTAAATTGGATTTTCCAAACTAAGTAGGCACCAAGGAGGTGATAGGCCACGTGCAGAGTACAAAGGTTCAGGCCAGTTCTGGGAACAGTGTTAATCTTGGGGAAAGGCAGGCTGATGAGGCTTAGGAGGTGGGAAAGGACTTCTCCAGGGACCCCACACCTCGTCAGGCTCCCAGAATCAGGAATCCCACTCAGGAGTTTCCTGGCTTCCTCTCTACCATCAATTCTAGACCAGTGATCTTTCAGAACCACCAGCAAGCTTCCCTGTGCAGGGAACAGTGGGAGGGAAGAAGAGAAACCTCACTGGCCATATGTGGCACCACAAATACTAGAAGCTGGACCTCTTCCAGGGGCCCAGTTCCATCATCCATTGATTCTACAAACATGCACTTGGCATCTGCTATGTGCCAGGCACTGGGGACCAGCCAGACCGCCTCTTTCTCTTTTTTTAAGCCACACCCGCTGCATGCAGAAGTTCCTGGGCCAGGGAACGAACCCGTGCCACGGCAGTGACAATGCTGGGCCCTTAACCCCTAGGCCACCAGGGAACTCCCTAGACTGCCTCTTTCATGAAGCCTCCGCAGCCCTACTGTGTCACCTGGTACATGGCACCCTCGGTGGTACCACCGCCTCTCCCCACAGCAGGGAACCTTCAGCTGGCCCCCCTTCAAGGGCAGGGTCTGAATTGCATTCCCCCTGTCCCACTGTCCCCAGTGGCGCGCTGAGGGCAGGACACCGCAGCAGCACCGTGACAATTATTGAGTGCGATGCAGGCAGAGGAAGAAAGGAGAAAGAGAGAGGAGAGGAAGGAAGGGACCTAAGTCCTCGGAAGCCCACAACTAGGAAGGGAGACAAAGCTCTGTCCCGAAGGGAAGGGGCCGCTTGCAGGTCCCGAGCGGGAGCAGCTTTATGCAGAATGACCATCGCAGCAGCAAGACGCAGGACAGACGGAGAGGTGGGATTCCCTCACGCCTGCCTTGTCCATTTTTCCTGCTGCGGTGTTTACCTCCCCAGCTTTCAAGAGCCCCAGGAGGGGGAGAAAAAAAGGCCACGTTGCTGAGTTCAGCTGTGTTAATCTTCCAAACCCTCGTCCTTGGCATTTCTGCTCCGGGTCTCAGACACCGCTGGTATTCCGTGGCGTGTCTGTGCCTCTTAAAGATATAATTAAGCCTTTTTTTTTTCCCCTTTGAAAAATGTAGGTCCCCTCAGGCACTTCACCTTCATGTCTTGACTCCGCTTTGTAAACTGCAGCCCATGTGCCGGCGAGGCAGGGCCTGAACATGGAGCGCGTGAGGCTAGCGAGAGCCCTCCGTCACCTCCCGGGGGTCCGGGGCCTGGATTCTGGGCCCCTGAAGCCGGTCTCGAGCTTTTGATGTCGGAGGTGGCCAGTGATCATCCACCGGTTGTTTAAAAGGAGGAAGATCAGCCATGGGTGCGACCTCATGCGTCTCCTGTCTGCCGCCCGACACTGCTGTTAAAGAGACCTGGAGTCACGGCTTGGGCTCCTCACCGACCAGCTGTGTGACTTTGTGCAAATCACCATCCTTCTGAAGTTCAGCCTCCATCCGACCTCGAGATCCCGTGATTCTAAACGACCAGGTGTCATGGCGTGAACAGCATGGTCAGAGTACCTTAACAAAAAGATGGTCCGTTCAGGAGTTCCCGTCGTGGCGCAGTGGTTAACGAATCCGACTAGGAACCATGAGGTTGCGGGTTCGATCCCTGCCCTTGCTCAGTGGGTTAACGATCCGGCGTTGCCGTGAGCTGTGGTGTAGGTTGCAGACGCGGCTCGGATCCTGCGTTGCTGTGGCTGCGGCCCAGGCCAGTGGCCACAGCTCCGATTAGACCCC